>JAVTVY010003916.1:0-38920 GCA_036873755.1 Hanleya hanleyi | reverse complement strand
GGGGACAAAATGGTATAAATAATCGCCTTCGCCCAGCACGTAGTACTTTAGTGCGACTAATATATACAGTAAGGGCACGAACCGGACACATAAGGTTGTCCGATTCTAACCCTGAGGAAAGGAAATCAGCTAAAGCTGGAACCCTAAATTCTCTACAAGAAGTGTCGTACAGAGATTGGTTCTTGGCTACAAATTCAGGAATGGTAGCAAGTCCATCGAGAATCATGCCTAATTTCCCTAGCATCCAAAGCGTGTAGTTCTGACACGCGAGCCGCTGAAGCCAAGGCTAACAAAAAAACTGTTTTGTAGGATAGGAATTTCAGATCGGCTGTAGTTATGGGTTCGAACGGAGGTTCTGATAAACTCCGTAGAACTAATGCTAAATCCCATTTAGGAAGTTTGGTACAGAGACAAGCCTGTCAATCCTAAACGATCTAACCAGAGCTGTTAGATTAGGATCAGAGGCAGGATTAACGCCAGTAGACAGGTTAATAATCCTAGATAATGCAGATCTGTAACCATCCACCGTAGATGGAGCAAGACCCTTGTCTTGAAACAGGTGTAACAAGAAATCTGCTATCTGCTGAACAGAGGCAGAACGGGCATCAATGTTTCTTCCAGTACACCACTCATGGAAGACCCTCCACTTCCCTTGATAACAAGCTGATGTGGAGGATCGAGTGGAAGCGACCATTCTTCTCGAAGCTTCCCTAGAAAACCCAACCTCAGTGAGCTGATCCTTGAGCACTTGCAAGCGTGCAGATGGAATGCCTGAGGTTTGTGGTGGAAAATTGCTGACTTCGGTTGACGAAGTAGTTTTTCCCAAAGAGGTAGTCGTCTTGGGACGTCTACCAGTAATTCCAGAAGGTCGGGAAACCACGGACGAGCTGGCCACCAAGGGACAATTAGATAAACCACGCATGGATGCGCGCGTATCTTTTGTAGAACTAGAGGCAGGATTGAAGGGGGCGGGTAAGCATACGCTATTAGACCCGTCCAATCCTGCGATAGAGCATCGACTCCCACTGCTAGAGGATCCAGTACAGGGGACATATACAGAGGGAGTTGATGATTCAGGTGAGTAGCGAACAGATCTATCAGCGGTTGTTCCCAAATCTGAGCGATTTGGCGCAGAATGTCTGTGTGAAGCTGCCACTCCGTCGGTATAATCTGATGTTTTCTCGACAGTGCGTCGGCTAGTACATTCAGATGTCCTGGTATGTGTCTGGCACGAAGTATGATATCGTTCTGCCAGCACAGATGGTAGAGTATCTCGGTCTGCTTCAGAAGCTTCGAGGACCGAGTTCCCCCCATCTTGTTGATGTAAGCTAAGACAGTTGTGTTGTCTGTAGCTACCAGAACTGGCCTTTGAGGTCCTGTATCAATAAGAGTATTGCTCGATTGACGGCCATGAACTCTAACACATTGATATGGAGTAACCTCTCCTGCGGAGTCCAATAGCCTGATATCGACTTGGATCCGAGGTGGGCCCCCCATCCTTGCATCGAAGCATCCGTGAACAGCTGATGAGTAGCTTGAAACGGAAGCAGTGTTACACCAGGCATCACGTTGAGAGGGTCCATCCACCATAATAGGTGATGTTTGACTTCCTCTGTGACAGGAATCATGGGATTCCTGTGCCTGTGTGGCCAATGCTGATTTAAATAGATCATTAGTGGCCGTAACTGTAATCGGCCTCGTGGTGTGACATCCTGTGTGGATGTCAGTAGACCGATTATTGATGCAAACTGGATGGCAGTGCGGCAAGAATGTCTGATGAACAGTGGAATGTCGCGACATATCTTGCACCAACGAACTTCCGGTGGCCGAGCAATGACCAATTTGGTGTACGCCACGCCTAGGAAGTTCCGTTGTTGTGACGGTGTTATCTCCGATTTTTCCTCGTGTGGGAGATAACCCAGTAGTTCGAGGATGTGCCATACAAATGTTGTATCGCATCGGAGTTGTATTCTGCACATATTCCTGATAATGGAATCGTCTAGGTAAAAATGATATTTGATACTTCGACTGTGCAGATACGCCGCCACTGGCTGAAATACTCTGGTGAAGATCCAAGGGGAACTGGCTAGACCGAAAGGTAGAACCTGGAATTGGAAACGGCGAGCACCGACCAGGAATCTCAGGTACTTCCGGTAACTTGGATGAATCGGGATATGCAGGTAAGCGTCCCGAAGATCCAAGGAAGTTAACCATTCCCCTTGAACCAGAGTGGTCCTGATGGACCGGAAGGACTCCATCCGAAAGTGAGGGGGTTTCATCAGGAAGTCCTTGTTCAGCCTGCGCAGATTTATTATCATGCGCATTTCCGGTGTATCCTTCTTTGGCACAAGGAAGACCGGAGAATAGAACCCGGGGGACCGGTCGTGGACCGGAAGTTCTATTACTGCATGCTTCTGGATAAGTTTGTCCACAGATGCCTGTGTTACCAGAAGGTGTGCCTTCCGTATAGGTATACGGGAGGGCTTGGGAGCAGCAGTAAGGGGTGGATCTATAGTAAATTCTAGGGGGTAACCGTATCGAATAGTACGGATTACCCACGGATCCATCCCCAGTTTTTGCCAATTCCGCCAAAATCCTTGAAGTCGTCCCCCGACCGGGAGACTGGATTTCGGCGGGACCGGAAGTTGAGGCAATTCGTGGTCCCGCCATGTCATGAGATTGACATGGCCCGAATCGTCACCGGCCCTGCTGCTTTTTGCCACGACCTTTCCCTTTACCTTTATAGTTGGGATTGGTCTGGCCTTGCTGTTGTGGCATGCGACCCGCCGCTTGAGACTTCCCTTTTGGACCGGAAGCGGAAGTAGTCGGCCTAGGTTGCTTGGCTGGTGGACCGGAAGTGTCCGTAGAAATACGTTTTCCTGTCCCCATACCACCCGCTCTAGGCGGAGGATTAGGCTTAGCCTTCTCCACCGTATCCCTTAGAGACGGTATAATGCCATTAAACAACAGCGAAGATGCTGGCGATTGCTCCTTCAAAGTACGAATGACTATATCAGGAGCATGGTTGACAACGGAAGACAAGTAAGCTTGTCGTCTCAGATGAACAACCATCGCAGCATTGAACGCGGCTAAAGCCATTGCATCAGCATTAGCTTTAGCAGCCACGTTCTGAAGATCCGCCAGTAATTGTAGCTCAGGACTACTACTGGCTGCTAACTGCGAACGCGACAACCTGCTCAACACAGTGGATATGGCCGTTAGAAACCAGTCCATGTGAGAGGCTATGGCTACCCCCTGCCGCGCAGCTTCTTCCATAGTAGAAGACTGCTTATCAGTTAGCGGGATCAAGACCTTGGAAGGGACCTTGTTGCCTTTACATATGTCGGCAAGATCAGGTTCCGGTTCCGCGGCCTTAAAGTCATATGCCGAATCATGAATTCCGTACGCTCTAGGCGTGGGCTTCTCCACCGGAAGTGGTGCCGAAGCGGAAGCCGGTCTAAAGAGTGCACGTTTTCCCGTTCTTGTAATACGTTCCTGCATTGTTTTAGGCTGGGCTAAAACCGTATCAAGAACGGAACATAAACCATGAATGGCATCTGACGCAGGAAGTGACGACGTCTGCATGGTAGTTGTCGACGGAGCCTCTGCCATAGTATGTAGGCGAGAGGATGTCGGCGGTGGGGGTCGTGACATATTAGGGTACAACTCGTACAGAGCTTCTAGTACCTCTGAATATGAACGTCTCTCCGGATCATGATCACTGTCATTATCCTCAATGGATTGACGTTGCGCGACCCCCTGACGTCTCATCGATGGGTCAGTAGACAAATCAATCGGATCAGACAATACTACCGGAAGCTGTGTCGGAACCGGGGATGGAACCTGAACAGTACCGGAAGCGGAAGTCAAGAGTCGCCGGAACTGATCTAGTTCAGCTGCCTGTTGTTCCATTCTTTGCAGAATAACAGCAGACAGAGAACCATCAATAACCGGAACTCCCGTATTGATTTGTGGACTATTAGAGACCCGCCTATAAGGGGATGCAATAGGCCTAGCCCACTGCATTTCCGGACGAACCGGAAGTCTCAACCCACCGGGGTTTGTCACAACAGGCCTCCTTATAGTGGGACCGGAAGGACGAAAGTCCTAACCGGAATCCCGGAGTTAACCATACCGGAACCCGCAGGCGACCGGAATTGGCTGACAGGAAGTTGATAATGAGCCCTATATGGGTTTATGACACCCGACCCAGAACCATTCTCAGTCATACCCTGTTGTGACTGGAACAATGCCGTATTGTTTCTATTAACACTCTGAGGTATTAAGTGTGAAACTGGCATTGTTCCTGCAGAACAATGACCTCGATCCCCTGCGTTTGTCAACCCAGAGGTGTTCAATTGCAAGGGATTTAATCCTCCCCGGCCTTGCGTGATAACTCCCGTGACTGGGGTATTACGTAAGGTCGTGGAGTTTACTCCTGGTAAGACCATGGATACATTGTCTCTATATCCACCAGAGGTATTGTCTGCTGTGCTGAAATTAACTATACCTGGTATTACACCATAGTTATTTACAGCACCACTTACCATGCCTAAGGCTGCCCCTGGAGCAACAGGGAGTGTCGAAATTGGTTGACGACCAACAAACGACACCTGGGAATTATTAGATATCGGGGTATTCCCAGCGGGAGTCCCCCCAGTGATATCATTCCCAACAGCACATACGGGCGTACTTACAACGTCACCAGTGTTTATGCCCGGAGTCAAAGTGGTCCTCATCTCGTTCGTCTCGATTTCCATGGGGAACACACTTTCGGGAAGATCTAGTTCCACTGTGACCTCGGCTGACTCTCCCGTACCTTCATCTAGGACGGACCCCATTACTTTTACCTGTTTCTTCCTTTTACCTGTGGACAGATCAGAAACAAAAGTACTAGTGCTTGGCGCAATACCTTTATCTAATAAAGAACGTAAAGGGCCCATCCAAGGACTGCCAATCGATGCAGGCTTCTTCGCCGTCCCATTTTCAATAAAATGGGAGGGCGGAGTCATGATATTAGTCTCCGACATTAAACCAGGGGAAGGGAACCCGCACGAGACCCGGTCATTAAATCTTGAAATAAATCATCGGGCCATTGTTGACACTCCTGACATCTATGGGTACAATCACAAGCAATATTGCCTCGACACGCAAGACAAACAGAATGTAAGTCGGTCGTTGATTTAGACTTCCCACAGACGGAACAGAACATAGAGGCCATTATTTTATCGACAGATATACACAAGAATACTTCCCAACTTGATCTTTTCGTTGCTTTGTAGACTTGTAGATGATGTTATCACTCGTTGTAAACGTAAAATCCTTCCGTAATACGCTGGAGCTTTACACACGATCTTTACAGTAGCTAGCTAAGTAAAGAAGTGAAGATCTATTGTGATTGAGTGCTGGCGTGGGTGATTAGGCGGGAAATGAACTGTGCTATTGTTTTAATTTCTTCACTTGTTAATCCGTGTTTGCACACGAACGCATATGTCAGTAAGGTCAGTTTCACTGTGTAAAAAATAAGAGCTTTCAGAGAAACAGAAAATAGTCATTTTCTCAGAGCACAAAAACTTTTATATTATAATAGGTAATTGAAAAAAGAGTATTCTATAACACTTGTGTCAATAACATCGAGCTAACCGTGCATTTATTACACGTTTTAGCACGGTTATGTGAAATCAACACCCGTCAAGTGCAGGTGTTCACTGGGAGATTCCATTTCACAAGTCGGATGAGGAAAGGGATGTCTGCTTTCATACAAGTAACAATCAGATAAAACAAACAAATAAAATAGAAGATGAAATTTCTTTCTCAAGTCTAACTGTTGTCTCCATCGTGAAATTGATTAAAAAAGCGACACACATAGACATATATCCACGTAATTTCCACACAGCTGACAGTATCACTCCCCATTTGAGAGACCACATAAACTCGTCCACTGACATGACTAACATTGGCACGATGCCAACCGAGACGGGAGTATCATGGACGAGTTTTTTTCAAGAAAGGGGAGAAAGGTTGTCAAAGTTTAAAATATGTTTTCAACCTTTCATTATAAGCTTTGTTGATAATCAATTTGGGTAGTGCAACAGAATAGAAACAGTGTTTTCATAGGCGTGCTCAATTGTTATTTTATGCACGGTTATAGTGTGGGAAAGTTTATAAATTTTAGGGAGCGAGGGAACTCTCTCCTGTGATATACATAATGCATTACACTGTAAATAACTAGTATTGAACTATAACCATATAAAGTATCAAGGTTCAATTGCATAGGGAGAAGCCATTATTTATGGATGTTTTCACAGACCAAGGTCGATAAAGCCATACACATTTGGCAGGCCTCCACTGGAGCTCTCGAAAAAAGTAGGACATTTTCAAAGAAAAAGTAGCATACACCATTGTAACATGAAGGGGTAAGCAATAAACATGTAACATGGTCATATTTATCCTTGGTTTGGGCCAATCCACGCATGACAGGTGAAATTTGTTTGTACTCAGTTTAAGAAAATGCTCTCTACATTAGCCTTTTTATTATTTTTGACAGACAAAATCCCTGAAAACTTAAATGTGCAAATGTGAGAAATATAGGACAAAGCAGACAAATTCGGAAAAAGTTCCGAAGTAGGTGAGCAATTAAAAGAAACAGTACATCGCAGTGTTATACATGTACAGCTAGATCCTTCTAATGTTACTTCTTAAAGTGCTGTCATTTGTGAAGTCTAATATTCTGGGATCGATGAGCATGGAGGGTCTATACCCACCTTTGGCTGTCCTGTGGTCCAAGTTTATTATGTCCAAGTCGAAGCTCCTTCAAACGGTCACATGACCACCAATCGGGCGGAGCAAGTCGACTAATGTCATTGTGTGATACATCCAGTATTTCCAAAGCATCTGAAATTTTATGATCACTGAAGGTTGAAAACACTACATACATGTATTTATTATTTCAGTTTGACTCAAACATGCCAATAGTGATAACAGATAGGTGGCAGGTGGTGTTATTTGTAGATTGCAAGATTCCACTCTGTGCATGACACCATTTCAACACAATGTGTAAGATAGATGAGAAAAGAAACTCTTCCGTATTCCTTATTTGCCATAGGATTTACATGTAGATAAAATAATGAAAATCCAAAAGGGCTGAAACTCTCCCATTTGCCATATCATTTACATGAAGATAATATTAAAGAAAATCCAAAATGGCCGAAACTCTCAAATATTCCTAATTTGCCATAGCATTTACATGTAGATAATAAAAGAAAATCCAAAATGACTGAAACTCTCCCATATTCCTCATTTGTCATAGCATTTACATGTAGAAAATTAAAGAAAATCCAAAATGGCTGAAACTCTCCCATATTCCTCATTTGCCAAAGCATTTACATGAAGATAAAAGAAAATCCAAAATGGCCGAAACTCTCCCATATTCCTCATTTGCCGTAGCATTTACATGTTGATAATAAAAGAAAATCCAAAATGGCTGAAACTCTCATATTCCTCATTTGCCATAGCAATTACATGTAGAAAATAAAAGAACCCAAAATGGCCGAAATTCTCCTATATTCCTGTTTTTCCATAGGATTTACATGTAGATCTATAAGAAGAACCCCAAAAAGACATGTAACAGAAACACCTACTGAGTTTAACAACACCTTCTGGAAGCTCTGTGAGGTGGTTATGTGCCAGCATTAGGACTTTGAGCGACGTCATCCAGAACTGAGCGACATTAGATGGTAGACTAGGAAGGTAATTGTGGGACAGGTCCATGTACTCCTGTTGAAAAAAGGAAATTCTATGATGGACTCTTAATTTAAGCGAGGTATGGAATTATGAAAGATCAAATAGATCAAAATCCAAGACAATGTCCTCATCCCCCCCCCCCCCTTTTCGAAATACAGGAAATTATTGAAAATTTTGTGCTACATGTAATACTCCCGTTAAAGGATGTGGGTTGTCATCGAACTTCAGGAATACATGGCACGCCTGTGGCAAACAAGAATCCTGTTGAGGTCAAAGGTCAAGGCCTCTGGGGATAAAGAAAGTCAAGATCACTGCCCACCAGCAACTCACTGAAACATGTCAGGGTTTCATACACGTCGTGTTTTGACCCCGGTATTCGGTGTCAAAACTCCCGTAAAAACTCAATTTTGCCACCAAAAAACTGAAGTCTGAGTGTTTTAGAAGAGAAAAACTGAAATTTTGGGGAAAAACTGAAGTCTCCAAAGGCCAATACTTCGTAATTTCTTAATTTATAATCGAAAGATATTGCGGACAAACAATCGGGAAATGGGGAATATCAGAAAAAATAGGTCGGCATCTTCGGTCATTTCCGTGTGATTCGGTACCGCTCAGTTAAACTTCGGTTTGCCGACCGCTAATTATTCATGTGCGTTTCCCGAACTGTTATCGGGGTCATGCCGTCGGTAACCCTAAAGCCTGTAATCATACTAAATGTATGTGGAGGTTTCCGAATTGCGCTGTGTGGCGGAAAAAAAATAGCTGGGAAAGTTTGACACGTGGGAATGAATAAGCCCCCAAAGACGTCTAACTCTCCTTGGAATGGACTGGTAAATATCTGACCATCGCTGAATTGTATTTATGATAAAGCAGACGATGTAATCTTCGCATAGGGCATAATATTTTGTTTTCACTCAAAGTTGAACGATCTTGTCGTGTTGTTGTTGTAAAGAAACTGGCCTGTCGTTCGCATGTACGCATTGTACGATGTTGAAACTGAAACCAAAGTTTGATAGTACCGTAGTTTATAACGTTTAAATGGATAATTCAAAGACAGCGAACTGATTTAGCCACAATATAAATCTGACTAGATCATTCTGTGATTTAAAGATACATAAAGAAGACTTGAAAATTTTTTATTCTGTCAAAACTTTTTTAAAATTTAATGAGATGGTGCAAACATGGAGGTAAAATCGGATCAGATTTTTACCTCCATGGTGCAAACAAACCAAAACAACTGAAGTTGATTTTTAAAATTACTAGACTAGGCATCCATTTTCTGGCATTGAATTTAACTGATATGTCTATTATCCTGAAACAAGTGTCCCACATTAGGGCAGCACAGAAACATTTGAAATGCTTGCCCCATCAACAAAAGTCTGGCGTACTGCATTTACATGATTTAGGTCAAACGACACGTTATGGGCAAATCCATTCTTTCAATAAGGGTGGTCAAGTCAAACTGTTTGGCACTTATTTGCAGCCTTCAATAACCAAACATGGTAAACTTCTGTATCTGTCTAGAGTCCGCATTATCCTATCAAAAGTGAGCCAGCTGCCTTCGCGCAATAGTTTACAAAATTGTGCGCCTTTTCAAGCAGAATTCTCTAATTCATTTCATTTTATGAGTTTATGGTCGCCAAGGACTAGCTGCAGTTGCTTGTCTTCAATCCTGTAAATTTTTTGGCATTGTCTTTTCATCTATCTTTTTTTAATTTCTCTTTTGAATCTAACCCTGGAGTTGTACTGGACTTTTGATTTTAGTCTGAATATTTGACAAATTTCACATCAAATCTTTTGAAAAAGTTGAAATTCCCACGCAAAAATTATAATGTAAGATTTTGAAAGGGAAGTCTGGTCCAGATCCAAGTGGTTTTTAATTAGCGTAGCTGAAACGTTTCAAAACTTGCATACTTAAATTGGACATCATTTGCAAGCCAGGAACTGATACATCGTGATTCGATTTCATACAAAATTAAGTTTGTAATTTTAAAAATTAATTTGAATTGCCTTGTGTAATCTTGTATTGTTGACATCCACAATGTGACATAATGTGCTGAAAATAGATGGTATCTTAAACCTTGGTAAATTAAGAACATAAAACTGACGATGTTAAATTATCTGTTTGTTGCTTTATTTTCACAATTCAAATACAAAGCGGTATTGACAGGCTCCATTGATGGTCGTATGAAAATTTGTTATATACATTACTCATGGCGGTTGCAAAATTAGAAATAAACTCAATAGAAGTCTGTCGGCCGGCGACAAAAACGTAAAAATACTCAATTCAGGTGAAAAAAATATTGAATTTTCAGTATCCGGTGGCAAAAATTTGGACTTCTATGAAACCCTGCATGTATGACCCAGATTTCATTTTAAGGGGGTCGGAAGTAGAATATTTTAATTCTTTCAAAAACGAAGTCATCTCAAAGATTTTTATATATACAGTATATATGATCAAAAATATTTGAAAAAACACATCATTTGCATGAAGATATATATATCATTTGCCATGGTAATTGTAATGGCAGCCATCTTGGATTTTGGTGCTTAACTTAGGAACGCATTATATGCCCAAGTGAAAGAGCTAACTTCATCAAATTTGCAGGGTATTTCTGCAGTGTGTTTCTCTGTGCAAAGGATAAGTTTCAAGCAAAACTAATAATTAGAAACAAAATTTGAGTTCTTTTTACTGATTTACAGCAATATGCATATTTACTGCAAGTCAGTAAAACAGCTCAAATTTTGTTTCCAATGGTTACTTACCTTGAAATTTCTTATTTGCACAAAGGAACACACCACAAAACTACCCTGCAAGCTGCAAGTTTGATGAAGTTAGCTCTTTTACTTGGGCGTATAATAAGTTCCCAAGTTAAGCGCTAAAATCCAAGATTGCCCCCATTACCATGGCAAATGATATATATATATATATCTTTGCGCAAATGATGTTTTTTTTCAAATATTTTTGATCATATATCCAATATATATAAAAATCTTGGAGATAACTTCATTTCTGAAAGAATTAAAATATTCTGTGTACGACCCCATTAATGACATAGCCCTTAGTGCCAATTAGATTCTTGTTCCTTTCTCACTCACCAGTTCACAGGTCCAAGGGGAAGGAAACTTGTGTAGTTGATTTTTCTGGACCATCAACTTGGTGAGACTGGTACATTCTCTCAGCAGATCGTCAGGCAGTACTTGTAACTTGTTCTTGGATATGTTGAGCGATGTTAGACCGGAGCATTTCCAGGAATGACTCGGCTGGCTCTCTGCCAAGAAATTAATCCAATATGGAAACATTAAAAAAGTAACCCTAATTGAATGAAGATCAAATCATCTCCAAACCAAATATTCCCTGGACAGAATTGGTTTTGCTCAAGTATAAAAGGTTCTACCAAATGGCCCTCAGATCCTATACTTTTTTGATACTAAATTGTTCTAAGAGGTAATATTTGACATTCTATAACACTTGAATTTATTACACGTTTTAGCACGGTTATGTGAAATCAACATGCGTCAAGCGCAGGTGTTCGTTGGGAGATTCCAAAATTTTGCCCAAGGGGTAATAACCAGAGAGGTTGCAACACTATATAAGGGACCGTATCCATCCAACGTTCGTTTGCTAGACGTTTTAAACGATGAAAAAAAACGTCGATGCAAACGATGGGTGTATGAGTTGATCGTTTTTTAAAAAACGCCGGTCAGATAAAGACGATCGCCGGAAATCTCCGGCAACCTACGGTAAGGGTGCCGGTCGTCTTTTCACACCTCGAACAAAGGTGCAGACGTTTTCTAGCAAACGATTGAAAGTCTCCTGGCAAACGATCGGCTCGAAAGTAGTCCCGCTTTACAGACGCAAAAACAACAACAACGGCTGTGTCGCTTGCGGCCGTGAAAAACGGATTATGAGAACGGAACACAAATTAATGTTTTTTTTCTCCAGATTTTTGCTATACGTGTGCTGCTTGACTATATCTTAGAATCGGTTACGGTGTAATTCGTTAATAAACAAAATATTATGGAACCATGATATCGTTTTATGAACGTGCGATTCGAATCTTATGTATTTTGCAGAATACGGCCTTTGCGCATTTTGGAAGGCGGCTTCAAAAAAGTCAGTTCTAGATTACCATTTGATTTGATTTGATTTGATTTTTATTTCACCATACATACCAATAATGTTTAGTAAACAAAATATAATAGTGGCGGGATGAAAACCCCGAGGGGTTTGTTTTATCCCAAAATAATTATTATATTTACAAAGATGATAATATGCGGTAAACTCTTATCATAGTGAGACAAAAACACAAATTTAATTTCCAACTTCCACAGACAGCAAACAGAATAGATGTCTAATTATGTTCCAGGAATAAATACGATTATATCCTCGATTTGAATAATGAGAGCGAAACGTGAGATTTTAACTGAGAGGGTAAATTGCTCCATATTTTGGGACCCTTTATTTTAGTACTATAAGTCAGAGTAGTAAAAATCGCGATATAAATTTAATTTAGCCTGTCTAGTTGGGTACCTGTGGACAACAGATAATTTTGAAAAATATGATCTGAAAGTGTTTGGAATTAGGTCTGTATGATTGAAAAATTTGTCAACAAAAATTAACACCTGGTAGTCGTTTATTTGTTTTATGGACAATATTTGTAATTTTTGGAATGAGATGATCATAGTTTTACTTTAACAATTATTATTACGTTTGATTACAGATAAATGTCGAGTGAAACATTAGAATCTAATGCGTATATTTTTTCTCTTTCAGGACGATGCGTAAACGCAGAAATTTACAAGACATTCACCATAGATAACGGTTTTCTAATGGTGTAACTCATAATTTTGTTTTTGTTCAATTTGCGCTTTTGAAGCGCGCCTTGTTTGGTAAGCTTTTAAAGTTACATCTGCAAATATCTATACGTGATGAGTACTCTATTCATCTGAAGTTTGTAATTTCGATAGAAGTCGGATACCCGTGGTTGTACATTTACAACTTTTAGAGCAACGCCGCATGGCATTTTCATACAGAGAGATTATTTTGTCACTTTGTATCGTCGATCCAGTTATGAGAGATCGTTTATGTAATTAACAAGAATTAACTAGTCTTGTTTCGCCGTTGGGATTCGAGTGGGTAATCAAAATAACCATTGTTTATTACTTCTTAATTTGCTATGGGCTGTATCCCACCGTGTTAATTCCTCAATTTCTCACATGTCATTTATTACTCTTCATAGCGCATATTTGTTGATCTCTCTTTGTTATTGGTTTAAACAATATTTTATTCCAACAATGCAATGCATACGATCAGTAATAAAATTTTTGTGAACTTACCTTGATTTCCTGTATGTTGTTCCATAGTGAATGAAGTATCGGTTGTGGTGAGAAACAAATAAGCTGGATGTGAAAGACGATGTGTATAGTACTAAAGATGAGATCATATATGTCCAACCTTCCAGAAATGCACTTAAATATATTTTTCATGGAACAAAACTGCATGGCTTATTTAGAGCCCGGAGTGATCAATTAAAACTGTCCCGGAAATGTGCAACTGTGAATAAACAAAAAGTATAAAATCAAAGACACTTGTTGCCTTTTATTTAATAATGTCTTTGAAATGAACAATCCCTTCAGCGATACTTCCCGTGAACGTCCATTTATTTGAATTATGGTAGTAATAAAGCAAATGCCCGTGGATGCCGCCTCCGGAAGTAACTCTTGCGTCCTTCGTGGCTCGAAAGTCAAGCTGTGTGTAGACCAATAGAACAGACAAAAAAGCTGATCACTTTACTATTATTATGGCTAGACAATAAATTGACAGCTTGGCAATATTGTTTACTAATCAAGCAGGATTCTTACCTATATGCTCACCGGAAATTAGTTTCTTCCACGTATAGTCCTGCTGGATAGGGATATGGGACTTTCTTGCACAATCATATGTTTACTGGTTAGAATCTTACAACAAAACATAAACATAACGAAGAAATATGTGGATATGCGAATAATATTATCCGGAGAAAAGGCGGTCATTCCTCTAGTTTCAATATGTCCATGGAGCAAACAAACCTGCAATGTAGAATAAAAGTGCGTTAAGTTGACCATAATAAATAAAACACCGATAATCAAATATTTGGATCTGTTTCGATAAAGTCTCAAATAAAAGATTGGTTGTCAAAAAATACATCTGTCTCCGCGCATTGCCGAGAAATTCCCTTCAATCTAAAACATTAAAAATGCTTGAATGAAGACTCAATGGAAATTCACACCTCCACTTTCTCTCAAGTAGCGATGTTCAAATATCAGGGTCACCAAATATTCTCCAGTGACAATTCTCTTTCATGGCACCCATCAAAGTATAGCTCTAGAAACTTTCTGGATAATTTTAATGTATTCGACTAGTGAATTGAAGGATCGTGAATATAGCGTTTTCCTCTCTGATCTGGTATATCGCCATGAACGTTTCGACAGACACGTGTTCTACACCGGTCTTTATTTTCCCGCCATGCGGAAGCAGTCCTGTGTCGACTTTTCTATGCTGGGGATAAACCGCAGTCGAAATGGAAGGCCACGTGCGTGTACGCGTGTGCTCCTTGACCGTACACAAGCTGGTTTTTTTTTCAGACAGACCCGTAGAATAAATTGCGATATTTCTAAAATATTAAAGCTAAACGCGCGTGTTGATTTCCCCTATGGACTGCAATACAGTACACAGGCCAAATAACATATTAGAAACCTTTCCATTTTTTGGTTTATTTAACGTGAAACAGGGTCGATTTGCCGAGAATTTTCGGCCATTCAGTTTTATTTGCGTACGTGACACTTCCATTATCACAGCTAGATGGTTGTCATTTTCATAGAAAATTTTTGCACACAAACAGCGACTTCTCGTAATCAAACCTTTAAAACAAACGCGGAAGGCGATTAAAGTGTAATTTATTTCCCCTGTGTTAAACCCGTTTTCACATTCGCTGATAGCGCTATATTTTGTTACACATGTGCGCAGTTGAGAGCTAAGGCACGGCCTGTTCACCCAGTGTGTATTTATGCGCAGCTTAACACGTGCGATCGTCTTTTGTCAGTGTCTTCCAAACGACGACGTTTTCTTGCGAACGACAGCGGTACCTTCGGCCGTCTCCGGTGATGGTTTTTTTGATCGTTTGCTACACAAAAAAAACGATGGTGCAAACGATGGGTGTAGTAGCTGAGCGTTTTTTTCCATCGTTTAAAACGTCTCAACAGCAAACGCTGGTTGGATACCGTCCCTAAGTAGCAACTCACTTGTGTTTGAATATGCCATTCTTTCTTGTGGACTCATCAATTCAAAGTCAGTGTTGACTGTCCGGTACAGGTATTTGATCTGATTCTCCTGCAGTTGTAGCTTTTTCAATGTTGGAATCTTGAAAATTCCTGGGGGAACTTGCTCCAGCTTATTGTTTGAAAGATTCAACTCTAATAATCTACAATAGAAAAATAGAATCCTATAATTTTAATGTTTAGGTCAGACATTTCACTTCCAATGATTAGTTTATTATAACACATTATACGAAAGATATTTTGATAAAAAACTTGTCTCATTCCGCTTTCTGCAGAGCTCTGTTGTTGGTGTTGTTAACAACATAATTGGTCTTGTAGTCCATAGATATTACAATAAATTTCTTTATGACTTCAGGACTGATTAAAATGAGTTGTTTTATCTCAAGAATGTATCAACATTGAATTTGTATATTATCGTCAGCAGATATCAAAAACTCTGAAAGCGAATTTGTTGTTTCTTCAGAGGGGGTCAATTTCTATGCTTACTTATTAGAGAGCTCATTAATGTGATGTTCAACATAGAAAAATAACATGGTTGGGCGCTGAAGGGGACTCGTTCGCACCCAACGACCACGCCTAGCGACGCCTTTGTAAACAAGGTTTTGTGTTAACAAATAAGATGGACAAACAGGCGGATGGACCAAACAGACGATTTACCTTTTGACCAAATTTGATCACGGGGAAAAACCTATTCCACTTCTTCGCCATCACAGTGCGACTTGTACTCATACATGTAGCATAAATGATTTACCGATTGACCTCAGAATGAATAGGGTCCCTATTTAGGTATACCCCAAAGTTTGCTATTCATCCAGGACCTGGAACTGAGATATCGTATAGCTTACGCAAGTTAACAGATGGACAGAGAGACAGATGGACAGAACTTGATTTCACATTATACCACCTTTCACTCACAATTTGTTCTGTTTTCACACATTTCTCTCTCAAAGATTTGCAAGAATAATGTTCTTGAATATTGAGTCAAAGAGTTGTTTAATGCCTTGTTTAATTTGCAGGAAATAGCATTGTTGAAGCCAGACTCTTCAAGTAACTCAAAAAACATTGTTGGCTTCATATAAATTGTATTAAAATACATACTGCCTTCCTCGTCATTTATTTTCTTTTTTCAAAAAAGCATCTGTGAAGCACAGATTGACTTTATTCAGTATTACTGAATTGCACAATTACTGAATTGCACAATGATTACCGTAAAGTTTCTGGAGAAACATTTCCTGGCACAGGTGGAAAACAGCTCAGGTTACTGGACGATGCTTCTAGGTATTCAAGGTTTGGCATGTTCCAAGGGAGACAACTGGGCAGAGTGCGTAGATTATTGTTGGAGACGTCCACTCTGACCAGAGTAGCAAGGTGAGGCATCAACCAGCTGGGGTGAACTTTACCTAGTCTCGTATTCTGGTAATGGGCTACCACCTATAACAAGACCAAATGAATAAAATGATTACAGAATTTATAAAAGTATAAGTTTCTGTTACATTATTATACATATCTTTACCAGGTTAACATGGTTAAAGCGATCCCACTCTCTAAAATGGAGGTGAAAAAGGTCGTTTTTGCTAAATAACTTTTGATTCTTTCTTAACCAATGCATCAAAATTTCAGGCGCATTGATTTATCTATAGTTCCATGTCATAAAATTAATTTGCCATGTGAAGAACCCGCCAATGTTGTTTAAACAGCGCGAAGGATGTTTGGCCTATTATTATGCAAATTAGATAGATGACAATTTACTTTTTTACTACCATTTAATGCTGATAGATATGTCTGTATGCGCCTCAAGAGGATTTTGCTGAATTCATTATGTGAACTGATTTATTGAGTGAAAACGACCCTTTTTACCTCCATTTTAGAGAGCGGGATTCCCCTAACCTGTTTATTACACAAAGCCAATTTCTATGTTCACACTTCAAATCTTATTAAAAAATCTTAAGATTTTTGACATCATCATCTAGCGTCAAGCTTGAAGATAGCTCACTGGGTTAAAGGTGAATTGTAAAGCTATAATTTTTTTTCTAAAATGTTGCTCACATACATCTTGTGTTATGTGATATAACTGTTATTCGATTTTGGGGTGAATAAATTTTGCTAAATTGTACTAATAACAATATAAAATTTATTCGGTTATAAATCTGTATTGAAAACTTACATCGCTTGTCTTTCTTTGCTTGTAGAACATTATGACATTATAGAGGCCTCCTTCATTCAAGTTTTAGTTAATACATCATTTTATATGACGTCATGCTACATCGGATGAATGAGTGAGGACCACTATAACATTATTACATTCCAAAAACAATGGCACACAATCGATGGTGTTTTCGAAAGTTGTGGCTCCCGTTTTCCAGTGGCATAAATTTTGACTTATCGTGTACTCGGAAGAAGAAAATAATCCACATAAACAACTATAACTATAAAGGCCTCGATTTCTGACATTAATTAGAGCATTGGAAAGCTTTGCAGTTCACCTTTAATATGCAGCCCCCAAAAATGGTGTTGCATGTGGTTCTCATTCATGTGGGATGATGTCGCTGATAATTTCTGTGAATTAGTTCAGCTATAAATAGCTCAAATGACATCACAATGACTCAAACATTTATGTAGAAGCTCAAAACTTACTGAAGTGATAACAATGTGAGTGAGACAATAAGAATATCCCCATATATATCCCATCCCAGACTGTAGGTCACAAACCATCATCAAATTTTCTGGTTCTGAGATTATTATTAGGACTTGACTTCTGGCGAACATTGATTGGCTATTATACCTGACTGAACCAGAAATTGTCTGTGATGTATTTTAAAAGGTTTCTATAATATTTGACTCTCAAATATATCAAAACCACTTTTTCAAATTCTAATCTGGGCCAGCTTGATTGGCCACGTCCGAAATTTACCATAATGGGGTTGGGTGGAATGAGCTTATATGTGGCGTTCTTATCTCAAAAAGTTAAGGTGACTTTTTAGTGATTTCTAACCAATAGACTGACAACAAATTAGTACCTTATGCTCAGCTACTATTGTATCACTTTCATTTCGGTGCAGTACAGGTACGACCTGTATGCGAGATGTGAGTAGTTGACCTATGAGATCTGGGTTTCTCCCAACAGCAGCCTCGCTCAGCTCCACGCCACTCTCGTACAGAAACTGGACAACTTCCATACTATCAGCTACAAGACAAGAACGAGCACCAACAATTAATCCAAGGCTTCCCGAAAACGATAGGTAAGAGTCACGAGACAATGCATACAATAGCTAAGTCTAAAGACAACAATATGTCTAGACTTGAGCCTTTTCAGATGAACAAAGGCTTAGACAATAGCTTCCTACATGAAGTATCTACCAATTGATACTTAGCTGTCATACACTTCTTTTTGCAGAAATCATTATCTTTCACAAAGGACCTGGAGCGGATTAATGAGATTTTGGTCCCCATGAGGTGCGGTGAAAATATCACATACAAAAGAAATTTTCCAGTTAGCGTAAAGTATATTTATCTTGTTTTATGCCGTGAGTATTTTGCAGACCCTGCGTCTTGTTTTTTTTAATAAAGCCTCTTGAAGTAGTGAATTGACAACCTTTCACCCCTTTCTTGAAAAAACTCGTCCACTGATGCTTCTGTCTTGGTTGGCATCGTGTCAATGTCAGTGGACGAGTTTTTTTATGTGGTCTCTCAAATGGGGAGTGATACTGTCAGCTGTATGGAAATTACAATATAGGTCTATTTGTGTCGCTTTGATAATCAATTTCAAGATGGATCGGTTCAGTAATGTCGCATAGCATACGTTGGTAGAATGCACCACACGTGTATACACTTGTTGACACGACCGTGGAAAAATAAATGGCATGCCATGCCGCTTATTTTTGAAGATCATTTTCTTCTATTTTCTTGTGAATGGTAGAAAAAAGTTTAGTTTTTTGTGGTCAAATGTGTTTCAGTTTGTACCTGTTGTATATATGTCACTTTCAGGGAGTCTGAGAGACATCGATTTCAGTCTAGATTTGAGGCTGATTACATCTTTAACTTGATTAACAGGATAACATTACATTAGCTGTTTTACACCATGGTTCATATACACCTAAGGTCATCGGCAAATCTGGATGGGTCTCTATTTCATATGTACAATTTATTGATCAATAACACAATGACGTTTAATAAATATATTTAACGCCATACTGTGACGTCATGGTAGTAATGTCATTCCCATTGTTGATGACACGATAACGTTGTTCTCATTGTTGATCTCACATTAACGCATTGCTTCCAGTGTGTGTATGAATTAACCATTGGGATGTATGAAAGAGGTGAGAAATAATTGGATTCTTGAAAAAAAAAATGTATATATATTAATAAAAAAAATGACGAATACACCAACTGCTAACCAAGCACTGTGGGCTGGATCCAGTCTTTTATTTTTTCCCTAAATTTTTCTAATTTTTTTAAAAATGTATTTAACAAATGTCATATTATTGATAAATAGACTACATATGATACAGAGAGGCCGGGTCATACCTAAGACTTGAAAAATGGAACTTGTTGCTCCCTCGCTTATGCTCAGCATTAAGAGGATAGAACAAGGACTGGTTCGCTCGGTGTCAGTATAATGTGACTGAGTGGGGTGTCATGTCTGCCTACGGCATGATATTTCAGTGGGACAGCACTATAAAATGGCAGCATTAGATATGCTCTGTTACAAGTAGGTACCCCTGCCCCTGCCCCTCCCCCTCCCCTCCCTTCCCTTCCCCGTCGTGATATAGCTGAAAAAATGTTGAAAGCGACGTTAAACCCTATTCACTCACTCCATATGATATAGAGACCCGTCTAGTCTAAATCGAGTGCTGTTACCTGAGCATGCCGCCAGGAGCGGCGTCATGTTTTCACAGTTCGCAAAGTGTGTTACTATCAGAACAGGGTGGTTGAGGTCAAGGTCTGGGGCATACCATCGTTTAACCATTTCCAGATTCCCGCTCAAACAGGCCGCATAAAACAGTGAGCTCCTCACGTTAGTCTCTTTGGCTTTGGCTGAGGATAAAATAAAGCATATATATGCATATGCACCCTTCGTATTGCAGATAAAACAAGAGCCTAAATGTCCCTATGGGTTATGCTATTTTAGAAATAAATAGCAGTATGTATACATGTCAGTGTGACTAACGTCACAGAACCTACGAGTAGGGTAGGCATTAGGGCTCCGACATGCACTGAACTCTTGGAAACCCCCCGCCCCTAGTTGAAATCCTGCCTATTTTAAGATGGGCACAGCCCAAGTCAGAATCACCAGTGATTTTCATCAAATATCACCAGAAATTTTCATCAAAAGTAGGTCAGCTCAGAACTTGCTGGTAACAGTCCCCTAATGCACCTTCATGCAAAAAATCAAATTTTCTAATGTCAACGGTTCTCTTTATTTTGCCGACGAAAAGATTTGGATCGAATCACTCACTGACTGACTACCGGACAATTTGCAGATAGTAGCCTACTTCATAGGAATAGTCTTCTAATATAATTCACTCCTATAGGCTTTAGGGAACTATAAGTGGAGACAACTCTAATATTGCATTTAGTAATTGCATGTCCCCATGCTTCCAAGTTACCTACCCATGACCATACCGTATTTCAAAACCAAGATTTATGTTGAAAAAAATATGGAATAAATTTAAATTCAATGAAATGAATCTATAAAAAATCCAATTTCTATCAAACCGCAAAATAATTTCAACCACATCATACTAAAATTATAAAACATATATTATATGTGCAATATCCAAGACAATCCATCGAGACATTGAAATGCCGAGGAGAAAGTCGGGAGGAGGTGCATACCACAGGGAAGCCGAGTCAGCCCAAATATATATATAATTTTTTTTCCAGTCCAAATATTTAATGAACATACATCAGGCCTCGAAATTAACTTTTTTCAAATGGTGGCCCATGGACAACTAATCTTGACATTCTGGTTGTCCCGAAAATAATTCATTCGCTATATTTCTTCCAATTTTTCAAACAGCAATTTTGGACTTCTCCATCTTTATGTCAGCTGAAGCTAAATACAGGTTCTGTCAAAGAAACTGAATTAAAAGAACTTCATACTGTCTTTTTTCTAAATTTTGCGGTACTTGCGCCTTTGCAACAGCACAACTGAGGTTGGTTGTCCCAAGTAAATTTCCCTTGCCTGAGGAAAGTTAATGAGTGTATATTTCGAGCCCTGTACATAGAAGTTCCCCATTCCTACAGGCAATTATTCAGCAACGTAATGTCACTTCACCTTGATCTCCAACTGATATGATTACATACACGGAGCATAGTTTAGCAGTTTGTCCACCACGGCAAGATGTCCATGATAGGTGGCCAGATAATGTGGAGAGGTTTCATTCCCCGGAGAAATACTGTCCAGGTCAAACTCCCCCTCCAGGAGGAGATAATCCACCACAGAGCTGTTCCCTTCACGACATGCCACTTGTAGAGGGGTGAGGTTCTGCAATAATCCAATAATTTTGGTTTGTTGCATCTATCCAGCAGTATTTCCAGAAAAATAACTAAAATTGAATGGATAGGAGTAACTTAAAGAGTGAGTAGGGTTTTATAATGTTACTTTCAACAATGTTTCAGTCATATCACGACAACCCAGTTACATTGTCCCGATACCGAGTCAACAAGTCTTTGATCTATCATCTTCCCGCTGAGCGCCAAACGGATAGGAGTTAGAGAAACAAACATTACTAGCATGACAATGAACTCCACAGAAACCATCAGTATGGGTATTGTCGTCATTGGCGTTGTCTGTCTGTCCGTTTGTCTATCTTTCTTGTGGACATGATATCTCAAGAAAAATTATAGCCAGACATTGTAAATTTATACCACATATGCATCTAGTGAGGGGTCAGAAGCCTATTGAAAATGACCGACCTTGACCTACTTTATCAAAGTCAAATTCTAGTTTGTCATTGGAGCGATACTCGGCATGCTCGGGGGGGAAACATTCCTTCAGTGTAGTATAATCCTGTGCGCTTACCCAAACAGTTATATGCAAACAATTTAAATGGGAAAGATTCTGATCATAATTTAATTATCACACATGTAATTTGTATTAAACTGGAATACAAAAGAATTCTAATCCTAATTGGATGTATTATACATAGCTATTCAATTTAATTTAATTCAGCGAAAAATTACCACTATTTGTCTACCTTATTATTTCATCTACTACAGCCCACACAATTCGCCTCAGCAATTGCCGAGGTAAATGCTGTGGCATAATCAGCTCACCGCAGCAATATTTAACATGGTGTTAAATAGAAATTATTTTAATATGACATTATTTTTGCAGAGGTGACCTTTCTGAATTGTGTGGGCTGATCTACATAACGGGGTACCAAATCTGTATGAAAATAAAATGAATCTTGGACATACAAAAGCTCCACAATCAGTAGAAATATTCCAAAGAGATCTATGTCAACATTCTCAGAACAAAAATGCCAGTTATTATCACATATTTTGCAGCAGTCATTTTGATTTCCGATTAATGATGAAATCATCTCACCTCATCGTTGAGCTCGTTCGTATCGGCTCCCTCCTGCAGAAGCAAGGCAATGACATCAGCATAATCTCGTTTACAGACATCATGCACCAGGTAGCGACCAGTCCTGCGAGCATGATCAAGAAGAAATGGTATGTTTGTCCTGTTCTCTGATAAAATTTTCCAAAGAGTTTCTTTGTCATCATTTTCAAGGGTCTGCAGAAGTGTGGTCAACAGGTCTAAGAAAGAAAACAACACATTTTATTTTTTTAGGTTCCCAGACAATGGATAATTTCTGAGAGATTGTCTGGCTAGGGTCAGAGTTCTCTCCCATACAAAAAATGCAAAATGGGAGTGATCACGGGGTCATACAACCTCATCCGAGTAAATATTATTTTTTACAAATATTCGGCCATTCTACAACACTTAACTCACATATATATAATAATGAATAATTTCCCTTCACTGTCAGCCCAAATTTAACAAGATCCATCTACCTCATTCAAAACAGAAACCTGGGTCTATGGCAAGCCAAAGTGCTTTTTATTCCAAATTTCCGATATCGGAAATTGAATTCCAGATATCGGATATTCTAATTTTCGATATCAGAAACTGCAATTCCCGATACCGGAAATAGAATTTCCAATATCAGGAATTCAATTTCCGATATCGGAAATAGAATTTCCCATATCGGAAATTGTCACTGAATTTCCGAAAATCAGAGCTCTGGAAGCTTTACGAAACCTAGAATTGCAAATTCAGTAACAAGTTCCGATATCGGGACTTGAATTTCCGATATCCTGAATTCGAATTGTCCCCAAATTTCCAATATTGGAAATTGCAATTCTCGATATCGGAAATTCAATTTCTGATATCGAAAATTCTAATTTCCGATATCGAGAATTCAATTTCCGATATCGGAAATTGAAGGACATGAATTTCCGATATTGGAAATTTTAATTCCTATATCGGAAATTTCAATTCAGATATCGGGAATTCAATTTCCGATATCAAAAATTTTCGAATAAAAAGCACTTTGGCTTTGGTCAGTTGTGGTTTCATTGAAGCAAAATGAAATGAAAGTAAAGATGTTGATACTGTAATAAACAAAGAACGACACGGATCTTGTTAAATTTGGGCTGAAAATGAAGGGAAATTATTCATTAATAAATATATGTGAGTTAAGTGTTTTACTGGGATGAGGTGGTGCGACCCAGAGATCGCTCCCATTTTGCTTTTTTTTTGTATGAGAGAGAACTCTGACGTGAACGGTCATATATTTTAGATTTCTTCATTGTATCAGACACCCCATGAGGGGTAGTGTACAAAACAGGCAACAAATAAGAGCAAAAGCATTTTATCGAATAAATAATATGATTTGGCATCTCCAGCATTATGACAACCACCTAATGACTCCTTTAATTCGACGGAATCTGCCATCAAACACAGATTTTATCAACAAAACCGCTGAATTTCTTTTTCCACAGTTTACAGGGACATGCGCAGAATGGGGTTGACCTTTTGGATCACGTCATCAAGAAATATATCCAAGACGGTTTTAAACCAATAAGCGACGTGTTTATTCACGTGATCAGAAAGGTCATGAGATGAAAATAGCGAAGGTCATATCCTTACAAGATGTCAGAAAGGCGTGAAAACGTTAAAATCAATCGAGGTTATTCCCACACATTTAATCACATTTTGTCAGCATCAAAACAATCATGATAGATAAATGAATTGTGCAGGAAAGCGGAATATGTTGTTGTCTCGCAAAAAATGATAAATCCGGTTGATACAACTTCAACTTTACTTTTTCGATGGAAAAAATATTTCGCTCACGTTCATACCTGTCGTTGTTGTCGTTACCGCCATGTTCTGGTCGAAGTCGAGGCCACGAGGGTCCACCAATCGATCAATTTTTTTTTTAAATTATCATATTCGGTAAGAAGCATCGGGGGAGGTAATCCGGTGGAGAGCTCATGCCGAAGACAATTTGGTATTGAATTGTATTGAATTGAATTTTATTCTCTCAATCTTGCCCTCTCGCGTATTACTCATATTTTATCAACTATCGATTAATTTCGCCTGGCATTTCCAAAACGAGGCAAACAAAGATGGCGGCAAGCACGCTGCACACGCTGTGGTCGTTTTGCAGAACAGTTTGACTTTGAAAAAATACTGTAAAATGGTAAGTAATCTGCATGTCTTGTGTTTATTTTTTTATTGACAACATACTCCACCTTCCCACAAACTTCGCTGACAGGATAGAAATATGAGTTTTACAGTTTTCTAGAGAGGAGGTCCTGGACGAATGCGCTGAACATTATCATCTTTCAAAGTCGTGGTCTTTGGATGAATGGGAGGAAACACTTTGGGTTATGATTAATTCAGCTTAATTGGGTTGAGGATTCATGACGTCATTCACCCAAACTGGGCGGAATCATCCCTTTTCAGGTGATTCAGGTCAATTTCAACCTTTCACCGACCTAGTAAGGAGGTGTGGCATTCCTATCACAGCTCAGATCGAGGGTAGGTTAAAATTTGGAGATAAAAACTGATGTTGCGAAAAGCGACTTTTCGCTGACGAAAATAACGATACGGGAGAGAAAAAATATGCCAATTTGATACGTACAGTTTGACCGACCTGTCAGTATCATTTCATCAGATTTCATCGTTTCACAGTCTTTCTTCAAATAGAAGGCACTAGAAATGATGGAGTTCCACATTAATATCTGTCCATGTTCGTCCGACACTTTTTTGAAATTTAAGCAAATTTCCCTGAAAAAAATTGCTCAGCCAGGTTTAACTGACTTCACATGAAAGAATTTTGGTCTTGATGGTTAATTTGACTGGGGAAGAAGAATTTACAATATATCAAGTAGATGTAATTGGAGATTTGTAATGTCCTTGTTCGTCCAACACCAACCCGACAACGCTTGAAAATATTGTCTGAATGACAATAATATTTGCAAAGTTATATAATTACTTAATGTATGATAAACTTCAATACCCAAGTTAAATAAACAACACAACAAAAGTTAAGAAAAATCAACTTTATTTTCCACCCTGTGTGTCCCACCATTGGTAGCACCCAATCATATAAGCAGCCATAAGCAAATGTACGTCATAAATTTTATGATATCGGAGAAAACATGTTCCCTATTTTAGCGCCAAAAGTGGTCCACTCATAATTTGAGATATTTATCATTGTAAAAAAATGATCACTTTGGGTTACGATTAATTCAGCCCAATTGGGGTGAGGATTTATGACGTCATTCACCCAAACTGGGCGGAATCATCCCTTTTCAGGTGATTCAGGTCAATACCGACGGTCACGGATGTACAAAGGGAAGCAATTTTACCAACGTCACGGCAGAGGGCGTGACTGCTTGGGGGTCAGATCGAAGATTGTTAACATGGTGGATCAAAGGAAATTGACGCAAAACGGTTTCCAGTTCGATAAATGGGCGGTCAAAATGAAATTGAAACAGATGTACTGCAGAGTGACTATCCTAACATATTGACAGACACACGAGGCGCTCTTGTTGTATGATGTAAGATATATATTTCTAGTCCAAATGAATTGAAGAATCTGGTATGTTCTTCTGTGACGTCGATCATTCGCTATGACGTTGCAACAATCCATATTGTGATGACGCCACTCGCGATACCATTGTTGGCGGTCCAAATAACAAACGTCACAAGAGAACGTCATAATACAAATGTATCAAAATGTATATATTCGTAGCGTCGCAAGCTATCGTATGACTGCAGGATAAATCTGACCCCCTCTGCACTCCGCCCTCTACCGGTATGTCAGCAAAGTTGTTCCCCTTTACGTATCCGTGACCGTCGGTATTTCAACCTTTCCCTGACCTGCTTACCCTATTTACCAATCACAGCCAGAGTTTCTGAGTTAGAAGCTCGGACTATTTCAGGATACCCTTTTATATCTTGTTAAACTATACGAGTGAACTTACCTTCCATGTGATCTATCTTGTCCAGATGTAACCTAAACATCATCTAAACTAAATATTCATTGTTTGTAACAGAAAACCATCAATCATGTCCCTACAATCTCTCTATCACATGTTGTTGTTGTTGTTTGGCCGAGTGCGTGAACAGGTGAAGACTCAAATTGTGTGTGCGCGACTGGGAGCATTTCCAAAGGGAGATGCACAACACTGACAGCTCCATTACTAATGTGTACTGCTAAAACACGATCACACGATGTTGTAAGGATGAGTGGGTCATTGTCACTGAACTTTGCCTTTGCTGTTCAACTCCCATGTTCTCCACTTTCGATATCGCCGCGCAAAGCGGAAGAAACTAATTCGCATGTTCTTCCTGCTAGTCACGTGACCGATGGTACTTCTGGGGCTTGAGAGGGAGAGATCTCCCGTTTCCGAACAAAGCACGTTTTTATTAGACAAATCTTCGGCACGGTGTAGACGACTTGTATGGTCATCATTGGGGATCTTGGGGAGGAAATGATCTCTTACACATGACTGCTGCCTGTGGGCACACTGTCTGGCATATTGAAATTAATAAATATAGCGATTAAATGGCCCGCTAAGCGGGTATGTACAGGGTTCCCAGCCACTCAGGGAAATCAGGGAAAATGATTTTCCATTTTTCCAGTCAGGGACAACTCATGGAATTTGAGAACTCAGGGAAATTGAGTAGCAAGAGAGGAGTCACATGTGGCTGGCTATATTGGCTTTTTTTGTGCACACCAGGATGCACATTTTCCTTCTTAACACCTCATTAAGTGCTTATCTAGCATAGCTTGAACTCTTATCAGAACTAATTCTTTCATAATTGCATGCAATGTGACTATGATGTCTGAACACACACCGTCTGGTCAGTGGTTGCCCAGGAAAGGGAGACAAACATAAAAAAACAAAAGGACATTGTAACTAAACTGTCAGACTCACCTGTATGCGCAAGTGGGCGAAACACAATTCCAAGCGACATTTCAAAGAGTTATCGCTTGTAGCACAAAAGAACGGAAAGAACCCTAGTGGTGCCATCTACAGGCAGATCTTTCTGAAACGCAATACCAATCAACATCTTGTCAAAAGGAATGCATATGCCAAATATCGAAGAAATTCGACAAAGCATTTGGAAGTTATCGCTTGTTTGAATGGACGGCCACGGACATGCACAGAAGATTGGAACAATACCAACCCACGTATGGCCACAAGGAGTGTATATGCCAAATTTCGGAGGAATCCGACAAAGCATTTGGAAGTTATCGCCTGTGAAGAATTTGAACAGACATCCACGGACACGAAGAGAGCAAGACCCATATAACTGGAACGGACACGAAGAAGCGAAACTCAGTGGCGCCACCACCTTCAGGCAGATGTTGCTGAAATGTAGTAGCAACCGGCGTCTTGTCACAAGGAATGTGTATGCCGAATTTCTGGAGAATCCAACAAAGCGTTTGGAAGTTATCGCTTGCAAAGAATTTGAACCGACATCCACGGACAGGAACGAACATGAAGAATCGAGACCCAGTGGCGACACCTTCAGGCAGATGTTGTAGAAATCATGCAATAGCAGCCGGTCACAAGGAATGCGTATGCCGAATTTCGGGAGATATCCTGTCGGATTTAGCGTTTGGACGTTATCGCTTGCGAAAAATTAAACGGACGTCCACGAACACAAAGAAGCAAGACCCATTTTGACCCAGTGGCGCCACCTTCAGCCAGATGTTGCTGAAATGCAATAGCAACTGGCGTCTTGTCGCAAAGAATGCGTATGCCGAATTTTGGAAGAATCCAACAAAGCGTTTGAAAGTTATCGCTTGCGGAAAATTCAAACAGACATACACGGACGTACACGGACGTGACTGATTGGACAAGAATACATCTAACGGACAGGAACGAATATGACAGATGCAAATGGTGGCCTCTGATTGGACAAGAGTCTTCTTGAATTGTAAATATACCCAACGCGGCTCCCCCAGCGTGGGTATGATGTAACATTGGGGAGAATAAACTATATGAAAAAACTTCTTGTTGTTGTTGTTCTCTCATGTCTCATCCTTGTTGTTGTTGTTGTACTGTCTCCGGTCTGTTAAGGCGTAACGACGGACGTCACTGCATTTCGAAGAATGAGTGACAATTCCATGGAATATCTAGAAAATCAGAGCTTCTGAGCTATTTCACCAGGGCGTTGAAGCATTGAGCTTGGTGTTGACGGGCGTTGCTACAAGATGACACCTCACACGACGCATTCGGACGAAGGATGGTCCATCTCTACATCAAATACCTTCCTTCACTGCCCCAAAATACCCGCTTTCGCTACTACTCGTACTGATGACGTCACCAATGACGTCACAGATGCTGCGGACATGCCTCAAGGATGTACACCCCGAGAGCTACAACATGACACCTCCCACGACGCATTCGGACCAAGGATGGTCCCGCTCTACCCCAAATATTATCCTTCAGTGCCCTAAAATGTCCACTTTCGCTACTACTCGTACTGATGACGTCACAGGTGACGTGGGCAGCCTCCAAATCGGGATCTACACCCCGAGAGCTACAAAATGACACCTCACACGACGCATTCGGACCAAGGATGGTCCATCTCGACACACTAAATACCTTCCTGCACTGCCCCAAAATGGCCACTTCACTTACTGCAACCAACTGCGCATGCGCAGATTGACGCGACTTGCATTTAAAAACACGCCATTTTGACTCTACCCCACACAAGCTTCACTTTGACACCTTCCACGACCCATTCGGACCCATAGCGGTCCATCTCTACCCCAAACACACACCCACATACCACCCAAAAGGCCTGCTTTCTATACTACGGCCAGACTGCGCATGCGCAAAATATTGAAAACGGACGAACCATTAGTGCAGTCGGATGCTCCTCCACGAGAGCTTCAAAATAAGACCTCATACGACATCATAGGATCATTAGGGGCTCACCTAGACCCCAAAACGTCCACCCCGTATGGGCCTATACCCCCATAGCCATGCAGTATAGGCCTATGGGCCTACCCAGGCCTCGGTGAACTTTTTCCAAAAATTTCACCGTTTCGCTCCGGGACCCTTCCCATCGTGTTCTAAATGACGAGACGTGAAAAACGAATCCAAACAGCCCATATCACAATGAACGTATGTGAATTTCCCAGGTTGAACCTATACCCCCATATAGCCAGTATGGGACTATATGGGCTATATGGTACTTTTCCAAAAAATTCACCGTTGCGCTCCGAGACCCTTCCCATCGTGTTCTAAATGACGAGACGTGAAAAACAAATCCAAACAACCCATTTCACAATGAACGTGTGTGAATTTCCCAGGTTGAACCTATACCCCCCATGGCCAGCCTATGGGCCTATATGCAGACCTCGGTGACTTTTTCCAAAAATTTCACCGATTCGCTCCGGGACCCCTCCCATCGTGTTTTTCTTGGTGAGACGAGAAAAACGAGACCCCACAAGCCATAGTAACACCCACAAAAAAATTGACCACCCCTCCCCCCATATAGCCAGTATGAGCCTATATACAGACCTCGGTGACTTTTCCCAAAAATTTCACCGATTCGCTCCGGGACCCTTCCCATTGTCATTTTCTTGGCGAAACGAGAAAACGAGACCCCACAAGCCATAGTAAAGCCCACGAAAAAAATTGACCATCCCCATACCCCATACAGGCATTTTCCCTTATATTGTATAATACAGACCCCTATTGTAGGGGTAAAGTCCGTGTTCCGCTTTTTATAGTTTCGGGAAAAAATCCTAATTTGACATGCACCCACCCCATTGACTTGATAGGCAGGCCCCGATAAGCCCGGGGACCAATATTAGCCCTTTTGGCTAGGGTTGATAGGGGTTTTCCCCTATTTTAGGGGTAAAGTCCGTGTTCCGCTTTTTATAGTTTCGGGGAAAAAATCCTAATTTTGCATGCACCCACCCCATTGACTGGATAGGCAGGTCCCAATAAGCCCGGGGACCGATATTAGCCCTTTTGGCTAGGGTTGATAGGTGTTTTCCCCTATTTCTGGGGTAAAGTCCGTGTTCCGCTTTTTATAGTTTCGGAAAAAAATCCTAATTTTACATACACCCACCCATGACTAGATGCCCCTTCACGAATGCTTCACTTTGATACCTCACTCGACGCAATCGGACCATGCAGCGTATTTGAAGTCTGGGGACTACTTTTTCTCCGCGGAAGCTTTTTCCAGCGACCGCATCACAACCAGACCGCATCACCGCGGAAGAATACACGGCCAGGGGCCCTTTGCCGGAACTATAGTGACCTTGAGCTGGTGGCGCCCCCTGGCGGAACTCCCTCCCCTGGCGGAACTCTTGGGGAGATGACGGGGAGTTCCCTATACCTTTAACCTGGAAAAAAGGGCACCAAGAGTTACCTCCCTGGAAAACCGACCTGGATATCCACTTTCTCTACTACTGTCGCATATATTTGCAATATATTCGCGTTTAAAAAAAAACGACGTTGCGGTTTTAAAACGCGACGTCGCCTTTCGCGTCTAGCATCTTTTATTAGTCGAGGCGCGACGAACATAAGAACAGAACACCATATATACCTATACTGTACTATACATGTTCTTGATTAACACTTCCGGTATATTATATTGGAGCGTATATGCCCTTGCAGAGTAATAGTTCGCAAAGTCAAACCTTATTTTTCGTTTTTCAGGCAAATGATTGACCCCAATGGGATGCGGTAGACTAAGACGGACACGACCCCATTATATGTAACCGCTAGAGCCAGAGAGAACACGAAGAGAAAAGCCGATGAAAGCTCAAGACGATGCTTCTGATAGTTTTCAGGGTCACATTACAGTTGCTAATTGCATAAACCCAGCTGGCCTGGGCGATTTGGGATGTACCACAGCCTGGGTGGGGGGCCCCCCTTATATATTTTCGCTATCGTATAAGGCTAGAGGTAAAATGTAAAAGAAATCCAAGATGACAGCCATGATGACGTCATTTTCAAATGGAGCATTTTTGGACCATTTTTTGGTCAGAATTTTCGAATTTTTTTTTTTTATAAATTAGTTAATAATAATCTGATATGAAATAAATTAGATTTTACCCACTCTTTCATACAGAAAAGCAAAACTTTTGAAGAAAACATCACTTTTATGATACCCACATGGCCGCTATTTTGAATTTACCCATGATCCTCTGCTCGGGGGGTCATGCAGATGAACTCAAAATGACCCCAATATGATAATCTAAAGAGTCAAGAAGTTTCAGCTCTCAATTTTTTGTCGTTCCGGAGATAGGAGCAAAAACCAAGATGGGGGGGGGGAGGGAGCGAAAAGTGCCCCCCCCCAGGCCAGGTAGGGTTAATTGGGGACTTGCTTCCAAATAACCAATCAAATCCTCTTATTGTCACTTTCCGTTTGTTGTTTTTGGCCCAGTTAACCAGTAATGCCGCCCCCAGGCCAGAAAGGGTTAATACTGAATCAGGTCTTTCGTTCATGAATGAGAATCGTTTTCATATAGACGACCATTGTCTACTGAATGTCGAATCTGGGTCTTCAGGTCATAGAGTGTAAATTACCATATTCTAAAATAACGATTGACTTTAGCACTATATATAGCGAATCGACTGCTGGAGGCTCAACAACATAATGGATATAAATGATCAAATCAGGAGAGACAAGTGGACTTGGGTCAATTCCTGACCTGGTGCTTCGGATTATCTCCCATGATGGAAAAATTAAATCGATGTAAGAAACTCTAGTCCTGATACCACTGAATGTGTCACATCCATGTGTGTGCCAATCCCTTAAATTCAGCCGTTGAAAAGTTATGGAACTAAATGCACCAACACCCTACTGAATCAACAAGTATGATTGTAGGTGAATGCACCAGTCCATGTGTCATGCGACCATGAACTGTAGATCGGATTACTTCACATTGAATCCAGATAAGAACGGCAATGTTATAATGAGGCAACATATGATTGTATATCTAATATATGTCGACAGTCCATGGTAGCTAACATTTGTCTTGGCAACAGTCCATTTGGCGAATCATTGGATCAGTTCGGACTGACCGTATTTTGACCTACCATGGACTGTGGATCGGTCCGATGATGATACCATGGACTGTCGTAATATCAGACAGACAGAGAATAAACTATTGATGGTTTATATTCCTCTTAAACACACACAAGTGAAAGGAATCGAGAGATGAATGAGTCAGTGATACATGAGGCAGGTAGTAAGTTCCCACGTGTTCATTTTGTGCTCATTTCCTCACACTATAATTCGACGCTAATACATCTGTCCACCACCAGTCCTGGTGGACTGTCAGTAGTATACATCGCGTAAATTGAGGGGATAGCGCGTCAGTGCGCATGCGCAGAACCTTTGTTGACGTCACAATTGGGCGTGTGCGCATGCGTGTGTGTGTGGATGGTGGGTGCTGGGTACAAGATGGCGGCCTGTGTGTGGATGGTGGGTGCTGGGTACAAGATGGCGGCGTGTGGATGGTGGGTGCTGGGTACAAGATGGCGGCGTGTGGATGGTGGGTGCTGGGTACAAGATGGCGGTGTGGATGGTGGGTGCTGGGTACAAGATGGCGGCCTGTGGATGGTGGGTGCTGGGTACAAGATGGCGGCGTGTGGATGGTGGGTGCTGGGTACAAGATGGCGGCGTGTGGATGGTGGGTGCTGGGTACAAGATGGCGGCGTGTGGATGGTGGGTGCTGGGTACAAGATGGCGGCGTGTGTGGATGGTGGGTGCTGGGTACAAGATGGCGGCGTGTGGATGGTGGGTGCTGGGTACAAGATGGCGGCGTGTGTGGATGGTGGGTGCTGGGTACAAGATGGCGGCGTGTGTGGATGGTGGGTGCTGGGTACAAGATGGCGGCGTGTGTGGATGGTGGGTGCTGGGTACAAGATGGCGGATTGTAGAAAAACGTATAAAAGGAGTCGATTTTTAGGGTAGGGGTGTATTCAATCTGACTTACCTGACCTGCCTGCCTGCCTGCCTGCTTGCCTATCCGCTTGTATGAGACGAAAAGCATGAGACGTGGAGAAGATTTTCCCTGGGACCCAGCAGTACCTCCGGTTGAAGTCTTGCCTGAAGATGAGCGTGTCAGGGACATTTATCAACGTCACTGGGCTACCATACGCCATTGTTTTCACCGTGACCGTCGTCTATTGGACTTGTATAACTACCGACTGCAGGACCTCACGTATCTGTCTACCTATGCCGAGAACATTTTCAAAGATCAGGTGACAGCGTTCAAGTTGAATATGACATTCGGGTACATTTTACGGCACAAGGCGACGGACCAGCTGCGGTATTATTATCCCAGCAATAATACCTATGTGTTTGATCAGCCGTTCACGGTGACGGATGCGATTTCTCTGGAGCCACTCATCGACCAATTGACTACGTTGGATCCATTGGAATGGGCTCGGTTGCAACGCCCCAATACCCAATGGCTTGTGGAAATGGTGACCAACGTCACATTTTTCGTCACGAAAATGAGAGATCATCCTATCGGTGCTCCTGTACTACTTCCTCCGTGGTTGCTTCATCGACACGGCCTGTATGCATTAACAGGAGGGAGAAAGGGGCCCTACAAAGACCGGAAATGTCTGTTTCGGTGTTTGGCCGTGCATGTGGACGAGTGTGACCCCAAGTGTTGTGACACAGTGGCCGATGGCTATTGGGAACAGTATTTACAGGCGCAAGACATTGACCCGCGGCACTTCCGTGGAGTGCCTTTTAAGAATTTGGATGACGTGGAAACACTGTTCGACATTAATATCTTTGTCTATCGATTACGATACATTTGTGGCTGAATTGGTTCGGCGATCAACAGAACGGTATGCTGCTACGATGAAAGTCAATGTGTTCGACGACAATGGCGTGAGTCATTTTTCGCTGATCTCCAATATGAGCCAGTACGCTCAGTCTTTCAGTTGTGCCCAATGCCATCGGGTGTTTCATCGCTCCACCGACTTACATCGCCACGAGAAAATCTGTGACAACAGTGTCAAGCGAGTATATCCGGGTGGAGTGTATCATAATGCACCTACTATTTTCCAGGAACTGGCCGATGAGGGTGTGATGATACCGGAAGAGGACCGTTATTTTCTCTACCGGGCGTGTTACGATTTCGAGGCCCTGTTGGAGCCCATGGACATGTTTTCAGCAAAAACGCAGTGGACGCAGCGCCATATTCCTCTGAGTGTCAGTATTTCCAGCAACGTACCTGGCTATGACGCTGCTCCGGTGTGTTTCGTGTCCACGGGGGACTCCCATGAGTTGATTACCCGCATGATGGAGTATTTAGAGCAAGTCAGTGCGGCTAGTACGGAATTGTTGGTGGCCAAGTTTCAGGACGTACTGGACCAACTGGACGACTGCATTCCTGTACCCGGTGTAGCGTTCAGCGACGATGAAGAGTCCGAGTCCGAGTCCGAGTCCGAGTCCCTGCAGTCGCAGCCTCTGCAGTCGCAGGATGTACCTTTACCGAAACCGTATGCGGAGAAATTGAAAGTGCGCTTCCTACAATACCTAGGTCAGTTACCGGTGCTCGGCTTCAACTCGGGACGCTATGATTTGAACATGGTGAAAGAATTTCTCTACCCTTACTTGGCCCAGGCGAATACCCTCAAGTCCGTGATCAAGAAGATCAATAATCATATGGCCCTCACTACCACATCACTGCATTTCCTGGATGTACGGAACTACTTAGCTCCTAATTGTAGCTATGATCAGTGGGTCAAGGCCTATAACTGTGCACAAACCAAAGGGAGGTTCCCTTACACGTATATATCATCGCTCGACCGTTTGCAGGAAACACAGTTGCCACCCCGGCACGCCTTCTTTGATGATTTGAAGCAAGTGGAATGTCCGGAAGACACGTACCGGGAACTACAGCAGGTATGGAACGATGAACATATGCAGACCTTGCGAGATTTCCTGATATGGTATAATAACCTAGATGTGGTTCCTTTCCTGGAAGCGGCCGAGAAAGTGGTGCAACTCTTTCGTCGCCAAATGCACGTCGACATATTCAAGGAGTGCTTGAGTTTACCGGGTCTAGCGCTTCGCCATTTGTTTCAAGAGTGTGCTACGTACTTCTCGCTGATACAACAGAAAGATGCAGACATGCATGATTGTTTAAAGAAGAACATTGTGGGCGGACCTAGCCTTATTTTTCATCGTTATCACGAGAAGGATGTCACGACTCTGCCCAGTGGGAAACCCTGTGCCAAAATCATTGGATTTGACGCCAATGCCCTCTACCTGTGGTCGCTCGCTCAACCCATGCCCAGCGGGCATTATACGCGTTGGTGGGCAGACGGTCAACATTTCACACCCCAACGTACGCCGCACAAACATCTCGCCGACCAGTGGTTGGACTGGGAAGCCTATCGACGGGGAATTTATATACGACACCAGACCAACGCCACAGAGAAGCGTATAGGAGATCGCCGACTCCCCGTCGATGGGTTTGCCCTTGTACAAGGAACACCGACCGTTTTCCAGTTTTATGGCTGTTACTGGCACGGCCACGAATGCCATTTCAGCGCTGGCCGCTTCAACGAGCGACGTGAAAAAACACCGCAAGAATTACGCGAAGAAGTGGTGGCGAACGGAGATTATGTGAAAGAGAGAGGATACCATCTGATTGAAATGTGGGAGTGTGAATTTCACACGATGTGCCAGGCCCTGCCCCATTTACGACGTTTCCTAAAAGAGCGTGAGTACCCCTTGAGTCGTCGGCGACTGCTGAGTTTGCCACAGATGTTGGACGCCATTCGTTCGGGGGACCTCTACGGCTTTGTGGAATGCGACCTCCATGTTCCCGACACTCTCAAGCCTCTCTTCGCCCAGTGCCCGCCCATCTTTAAGAACACGCTGGTGGGTCGGGCGGATATTGGGGACACCATGAGGACCTATGCGGAGCAACACGAGTGTTTGCCTCAACCTCGACGGATGTTGATTGGTAGTATGTGAGCCGAGAAAATCTTGCTGGGCACCCCCTTACTGCAGTGGTACATGAACCACGGTTTGGAAATTACTCAAATATATCAAGTGATACAGTACGTACCCGAGGCTTGTTTTGCGGAGAATGCCGACATCGTGACGTCGGCCCGTCGTCAAGGTGATGAATACCCGAGTCAGGCCATCATCGCTGAATCTTGGAAGCTCACTGGCAATGGTTATTACGGAAAAACGGTAACGAACCAGGATAAGCACGTCAACACATTTGTACTACTGCCCAAGCCCGCAAAAAAGTGAATTCTCCTCTGTTTCGATCCGTGGAGGTCATCGATGACGACACCTATGAAGTCACTTTAGCCAAGAAGACTATCCGGTACAACTTACCCCTGCAGATTGGATGTATGGTCTACCAGGTGGCCAAGTTGAGGATGCTGCAGTTTCTCTATGACTTCATGGGTGTCTATTTTAATCCCTCAGACTGGCAACTCATGGAGATGGATACCGACTCGGCCTACATGGCCGTCTCTAATGCGGATTGGGAGTCCCTGGTGAAACCGGAGTAACGGGCCCAGTATGAAGAGAAACGGGACCAGTGGCTACCTCGATGTGACCATTACCAGTACGATAAGCGTACGCCGGGCCTGTTCAAGCTGGAGTGGAGTGGGGATGCTATGATTGCGCTCTCCTCCAAGACGTATTACTGTTACGGAGGAGGAGACGGAGAGGAAAATAAGTTTAGTTGTAAAGGTGTCAACCGACGTGACCCTGCCATCGACAAAGCTCTCTACCTGGGCGTGTTGCAAAACCAGGCCAGTGCGAGTGGCACTAACAGAGGATTCCGGGTCGTCGACCACCAGATGCGCACCTATATCCAGCAACGAGACGCCTTTACTTTCTTTTATCCCAAACGAAAAGTGTTGGCCGACGGTGTGAGCACCACTTACTTGGACTTGTAAAAACAATGTCGAACTATAACTGTTGATACACGAGTTATAAAACTGTAAAAGTCAGGATGGCCGAGTGGTCTAAGGCGCCGGTATTAAGTGCTGGTCGGCGATTGCTGTCGTAGGTTCGAATCCTACTCCTGACAGAACTTTTTTTGTACCTTATACATACCACTACTATTCTATGTGTACATACCCCTACTATTTGTACCCTGTATTCTATTTGTACCTATTCAGTAACCCATTCTTGTTGACTTAAATAAAAAGAGAAAGTCAAATCATTTTTTTGTGTTTTTTCATCTTTTATTCAACAGAACGTCAGAACAACAACGTCATAACAATAACAATAAACAAGTGGCCTGCGCGCGCAGTACATTTTTAAGTTAACCAGAGAAATGGAGCATGCACATTAAAACGAGAGGCCGTCCAGTCATAGACGAGGACATCACGGTCTTCGGCTTGACAATAATCATCAAACATATGTACAATGGTGGGCATAGAATGCCCTCTACTCCGGTGAGTGAGATAAAACACACAGTACTGTCCGCACACACTACTCAAGGGTCCTTGTAATCTTTGAGTATTCCAACGCCACTCTGTAGTAGAGACGTCCATGAATTTCACCAAATCGGTATGTAGGGTTGCAAGTCCGTAGGAATCAAAGTATTCGCCTTGGCCTAGGGTGTCCACGTACACAGCTATCCAATGTTCACCGGGTCGACTCCTCGTGTCTGTATTCAGGATGTAGGCTGCTGGGGTGGTGGAGTGGGTGGGAAACACATTGCGTGGAAACACACCTCGAAAGGGGATCTTCGCATCTCGCTGGAGTATGCTCATCAGCTGCTCTGTATCCATGACTCTTAGCTGGCGTAGTCACACAGCACGTTTCTTTGCTGATCCACGCTGATGACGTTATCAAACTCGGCGTAGCAAATCACGTTAACGGTGTTGGCTAGAGGGGTGGCGAAACGCAGTTCCAACCGTAGGTTTCCTTTCTTGAGCAAAGCCAGTTCATGATCGTGTTCCAAGGTGGGGGTGAGGTCAAAGGCGAACAATGTGTACCCATGGCTAAAGTCTTCTCGACTGATGGTATTGCCTTCGTCCTGGTCGTTTTGTCCTGTGGCTGTAAACAGATTCAGGTAGGTCCGCACATAGTTTCCGCTAGTAAAGTCCGGTTGTAATGGACGGGCTGGAATTTGATGGCCGGCCACGTGCAGTGCCACAAAGTTAATGTTGAAATGTTGAAATTTGAACGGATTCTCAGCCCAATTTCCATTGAATGCGGTGTTGGTCACACACGCCAGGGTAAGACGTTTAAGCAGATCCCCTAGAAATAAATTTTCACGATTGGCCATCATCGTACCTGTTGGCACAGAGAACACCTTGGTCTGTACGCGTCGGATGGGGT
>JAVTVY010003915.1:0-38424 GCA_036873755.1 Hanleya hanleyi | reverse complement strand
TTATATCAAAATCTTCACTGTTCATAAAATAATGATATTTTGACCAGCAGTGAAGTCAGAGCTAGTGTAGTGACCTCTGTTAATCCATCTAATTAATACAGTCCATTACTATGTTTAAAGTGATCGTAAACCCTCAAGTAAAGTTTCCATCAAATGAAAGACCATTGCAAACAGTGTGGGAAAATATTTATTGTAATATTTTACGAATTTATTACACAGAGTAAACTTCAAATAAAGCATGGTATTCTATGGTGGTCTGTTGCAATCATATCTAGGTCCAGTGACGTCACACTGCCTTAATACATATTTTTAAAACTGTGTATGCACTTTCCAATGCTTGATTCAAGCTTAAGATGTGTAAACTTCGAGTTTCAACACAGACTCACTGTTCCAATGTGCATGTTTCAGCAAAATCGGAGAAATTAAAGTGAATATGCAAATTGAGTTGACACTTGAGTTACCATCTCCCAGATTTTGGTGAAACATGCACATTGCAACAGTGAGTCTGTGTTGAAACTCAAAGTATACACACCTTAAGCTTGAATCAAGCGTTGGAAAGTGCATACACAGTTTAAAAAATATGTATTAAGGCAGCGTGACGTCACTGGACCTAGATATGATTGCAACAGACCACCATAGAATACCATGCTTTATTTGCAGTTTACTCTGTAATAAAATCGTAACAAATGACAATAAATATTTCCCGACACTGAATGGTCTTTCATTTGATGGAAACAATACCTGAGGGTTTACGATCATTTAACATGTATCAGTATGAACCACGGGGCAAAGTATACAACAGTGGACCAGCCAATACCTAATTTTCAACTTACGACGGAATTGTTTGTTAAAAGCGGACAAATAACTAGCCACTACTGTTCCTATCAATAATGCCTGCGGCTGATAGTCACAGGCGACGTATATGGATCTCCATGTGCTATAACCTGTACCGTATACGTTTATTTTGATGCTCCTTAGCGGTTATTTTCTGGAAGCTAATTCCTTCTCCTCCACGCTTGTCGCTTTTATTAAAGTTCCCGGAGCTGGTGATTAACTATACACGAGCTGTTTTCACATCGACCCGGACATCCCCCATATCACAGTAGACGCCATACTGTGCAAGTTCGCATGCGCAGTGACCCAAATATACACAATATGGCGTCTACCGTAATATAAGGGAGGTCGGGGTTGATGTGAAAACAGCTACTGTACAGCTAATCACCAGCGCTGGGAACTTTAATAAAGCTACCAGCGTGAAGGAGAAGGAATAAGCTTAAAGAAAATAACCCGTAAGGAGCATCAAAATGAACGTTTATAAGGCACGGGAGTAGTAGGAAGACGGCAAATTCATTATGAAAAATGATGGTGTGGCGCGACATCACGATGACGTCACTCACGCCTCCTCCTCCTCCTCCTCGTTCACACACGCACACACAGGTAACACTACCAGGTGGCTGGATGGAAGAAGGCCGTTATCTCCTCCAAACGCACTCCATTGCACCTCCGAAACTCTCCTTCCTCTATTACTCCCTAGTGATCTATAAATAGAACAGGGGATTTTCCATAAAATTTTCCGAAAAATTAACCCTAACAATTTCTGTTTTCTGTACAACTAAACTGGATTACTTCCCTGGACTTTTGCTTCCCCGAAATTGAGAGACTACACTATCTCAACAACGACAACAACAACAACAACAACAACAACAACAACAACAACGAGATTCTCATTTCTCTGACTCTGTGAAAACATGCACCCACCCATTACTTGATCGGCCTGGAGGGGCGCTTCACATGGATACCCTCCCCGACCCAGTACGACCAATATGGGCCCACGTCGACACCAACACGTCCATTCCATTACATTTTCCCCACAATTCACTGCCTGCTCCTGCGCACCATTGTGCTACTTTTCCAGTCCAGTCCAGTTGGACGCTACCTCATGAGAATTTCAAACTGATACCCTCTCTGACCCATTCGCACCATTGTGGGTCCACCTCGAGCCCAAAACGTCCATTCCAGTGCACTTTTCCCACAATTTCCTGTCTGCGCATGCGCAGAATGTTGAAAACCGACGACACACTTGTCCACTTGGATGGTCCCCCAGGAGAGCTTCACGATGACACCAAATACGGCCCAATCGGACCACTATGGGCCCAATCTTGACCCCAACGTCCAATACACTTTTTCTACTGCGCATGCGCAGATAGATGATATTCCCACCCCACACCCATCCAGTTGGACGCTCCTCCACGAATGCTTCAACTGATACCTCACACAACCCAATCGGATCACTATGAGTCCACCTAGGCCCCAAAACGTCCACCTCGATCTGCCTGCCTACTGCGCATGCGTCATCAGCAATTTTCAACAAAATTCAACGCATGGCCTCGAGACCCCTCCCATCGTGTTCTACAGCTCGAGATGAAGAAAACAATGGGCCACACCCCAAAGTAAAATTGTCCATGAGTGGGTTCCCCAATGGGACTAACATTGTCCACTGCGCCAGAATGGACCAAACATGTCCACCACAGGCCTGCCTGAACTTTTCAGCGAAAGTCAAACCCTGGCCTCGAGACCCCTCTCATCGTATTCTACATCGCGAGACAAAGAAAACAAGGTACCACACTCCAAAGTAAATTTCACAAGAAAAAAACCACCACCCCAATCCTCGTAGATCAACATTGGAAGTCACTGAGGTTTTATGTATGGACAGATAACTCTTGCTGGGCCGTCACGTCACCGGAAGTAACCCGGATGTGACCGCTCACCCGGACGTGACCCGGATGTCACGTGAACGGATGTGACGTCATCCGTGCCGCCATCGTGACGTCACACCACACCATCATTTTTGACCATCATTTTTGATAATGAATTTACGCCTTCCCTACTACTTACGGGTTACAGCACACGGAGATCCATACACGTCGCCTGTGACTATCAACCGCAGGCATTATTGTAGGAACAGTTGTGGCTAACAAATAACAATAGGTTCTCATTCACGGGCTGTGCCAGCTTATCAGAGTGAGTGAGTGAGTGAGCAGGGTTTACCGTCAGTAGTATTAGACAGACAGATCTCTTATAATGAAGCGAGTTCAATCCTTTAAATTTGTTGTAGAAATGTAGCCATGGCGTTTCCATTATGACGGATGCGACCATTGCTATAGTGACCAACTTTCCATCGGTTTGATGATGTTTGAATGTTTAGTGGAAAATCCATGTTGGCCGCCAAGTCGTTAGTTGAATAAAAAAATGGTATTTAATTTAGAGACCTACATGCCATAGGGTATATTGTTGGGAAATATCCAAGCGATCGGACAAATTTGAATTTCAGTCGATTAAGCCATGCTAGCATTTCCATGCCAAGGGAAGTACTTTCGAAACCACAAAATTAGGTATTGTAGGGTACGATAACATAAATATATATTCACTTTCCCCGTCCAAATTCGTGAGTTGAAAATTTGATGGAAAGCCAAACTAAAGATTTGTCCATAGTTCTAAAATCTATAATATATGCTTCTTTTCGCTTACTTTGGTCAATAAAATGAAAAAAATTACATTTTCTTCAAATGTAATTTTTGTTCAACTCGTTACTCATTCAAGCGCTTGGTCGACGTCGAGCCTCACATATATTTGCTCCGAAAAAGAACTTGCATTCTATCAATACTCTCTCGTTTGGGCACGGTCTCTTCTATCCGGCGGTCACATAGTTCATCATTACTCTCTCGTTTGGGCACGGTCTCTTCTATCCGGCGGTCACATAGTTCATCAATACTCTCTCGTTTGGGCACGGTCTCTTCTATCCGGCGGTCACATAGTTCATCAACACTCTCTCGTTTGGGCACGGTCTCTTCTATCCAGCGGTCACATAGTTCATCAATACTCTCTCGTTTGGGCACGGTCTCTTCTATCCGGCGGTCACATAGTTCATCAATACTCTCTCGTTTGGGCACGGTCTCTTCTATCCGACGGTCACATAGTTCATCAATACTCTCTCGTTTGGGCACGGTCTCTTCTATCCGGCGGTCACATAGTTCATCAATACTCTCTCGTTAGGGCACGGTCTCTTCTATCCGGCGGTCACATAGTTCATCAATACTCTCTCGTTTGGGCACGGTCTCTTCTATCCGGCGGTCACATAGTTCATCAATACTCTCTCGTTTGGGCACGGTCTCTTCTATCCGGCGGTCACATAGTTCATCAATACTCTCTCGTTTGGGCACGGTCTCTTCTATCCGACGGTCACATAGTTCATCAATACTCTCTCGTTTGGGCACGGTCTCTTCTATCCGGCGGTCACATAGTTCATCAATACTCTCTCGTTTGGGCACGGTCTCTTCTATCCGGCGGTCACATAGTTCATCAATACTCTCTCGTTTGGGCACGGTCTCTTCTATCCGACGGTCACATAGTTCATCAATACTCTCTCGTTTGGGCACGGTCTCTTCTATCCGGCGGTCACATAGTTCATCAATATTCTCTCGTTAGGGCACGGTCTCTTCTATCCGGCGGTCACATAGTTCATCAATACTCTCTCGTTTGGGCACGGTCTCTTCTATCCGGCGGTCACATAGTTCATCAATACTCTCTCGTTTGGACACGGTCTCTTCTATCCGACGGTCACATAGTTCATCAATACTCTCTCGTTTGGGCACGGTCTCTTCTATCCGACGGTCACATAGTTCATCAATACTCTCTCGTTTGGGCACGGTCTCTTCTATCCGACGGTCACATAGTTCATCAATACTCTCTCGTTTGGGCACGGTCTCTTCTATCCGGCGGTCATAGTTCATCTACTCTCTCGTTTGGGCACGGTCTACATAGTTCATCAATACTCTCTCGTTTGGGCACGGTCTCTTCTATCCGACGGTCACATAGTTCATCAATACTCTCTCGTTTGGGCACGGTCTCTTCTATCCGGCGGTCACATAGTTCATCAATACTCTCTCGTTAGGGCACGGTCTCTTCTATCCGGCGGTCACATAGTTCATCAATACTCTCTCGTTTGGGCACGGTCTCTTCTATCCGGCGGTCACATAGTTCATCAATACTCTCTCGTTTGGGCACGGTCTCTTCTATCCGACGGTCACATAGTTCATCAATACTCTCTCGTTTGGGCACGGTCTCTTCTATCCGACGGTCACATAGTTCATCATTTCCCATCAGAATACTTGATAGAGCTATTATTTATAGCTATGAAATATTTGTATCTAATACCGTTCAAGCCGGCGCTAGGGGCAATACATATCGCATGCTGATAGCAAAATATGAACGTAGCGTGCAAAATCTATGGCGCTACGTTTCGTAACTTGTGTCTAATTCCGCTTAACCCGGGGCTAGGGGCCGTATGAACCAATGTGCTTCAAGATCCTCATTGTGCTCATATGAACAGTCACAATCAAAGCGTGACTGAGATACATCATTCTCTAGATGACGACTTTATAACGATTATTATGGATTAAGAATACTGATCAGCGATACGGATTTGATATTTTAGGAACATCATGATGTGTTGTCGGCATCATTGAAAACTGTTGACCGCTTCTCTCTTGCAGGAAACTAGCCTATGTTTATGTATACTATGATTGTCTTTTTGAATTTGGTGCTAATACTGTTATATGGAATATGGAATAGGTCTTTGGATTATAGACGCGGACATTCTTTAATGGACGACGGCTGAATTATGAATGACGGACTAGACGCTTGTAATTGGATATCTTAGATTAGTTCACATATTCCAAGAGAACGTATCCCATCGATATAGTTCGAACAAGATTAGCCTTCATGGACAAGGAGAATGTTCAGGGGCGAGGTCAGCTCCCCTTTCCCCCCTCCTCCCATTTCTAGACTGTGGTACATCAATTTGCCCAGGTCAGATAGGATTTTATGACCTTAACCCTGTACCGAAGAAATATAGTCGAATGATTGCCTGTCATTGACATACAAAACTGAAGAATTTCTAGCCAAATATTGTCATCATATTATATCTTGTTTGAAAGCTTCGAGTATCGTCACGGAAACTGCGTGGGCGATGATAAGTGTAACTTCGCTTCCTTCATGTTCATGACAGTGTTGATACCAGCTTGGAACTGTTAAAAATGCCGGTACAGATAGAGTTAAATTGAGAAATCCTCGCGTGCTACAATATACATTGTTATACCTCATACCAAACATATTCATCCTGATTGGTTGGAACTCGGTCACATGATGTTCGTAAGTTGTGATAGGTGATAGCGCACGGTCTCGGGGCATTTGCGTACACTTCGCCATCCATAAGATGGCTTGCGAATAGTGAGTCTCCATTATTGCGGAGCGATATCCGGTATATTACGGGATTCTGTTCGGTCTTCATCCGGCAGAGAACAGACTCGAGAAATCTGATAAATTACAGGTTTTCAAACCACTTCGGAAACAGATATAGGCTAGGCTTACAAAATATATAGGCATGAATAACTTTCGTATCACCCAAGCGGTGTGGTAGATCTGTAATTTTCAACAAGTAGGGCATCACCATTTGCGTACACTTCGCCATCCATAAGATGGCTTGCGAATCGTGTGTCTCCATTATCGCGGAGCGATATCCAGTGTTTTACCGGATTCTGTTCGGTCTTCATCCGGCGGAGAACAGACTCGAAAACCCTGATAAATTACAGGTTTTCATACATACCTCAGAAACAGATATTGCCTGGGCTTACAAAATATATAGGTATGAATAACTTTCGTATCATCCAAGAGGTGTGGTAGATCAGTAATTTTGAACAAATAGATCATCACATGACTCGAAAATGGCGGGTTACGTTGGGGTTACGTCGGTAGACTTTAGCTGATTGGCTGACGAAGTCACGTGGTATTGATTTATGGAAATTCCCTCTAGCAGTTGCCGAAAGTAGTCTGAAATGGATACACACGATCCCAGGGTCAGTCTTACCGCGTATAGATGACCGAAATGGTTACAGGTTGGGGCATCACATGATTCGAAAATGGCGAGTTACGTTGGGGTTACGTCGGTAGACTTTAGCTGATTGGCTGACGAAGTCACGTGGTATTGATTTCTGGAAATTCCCTCTCGCACTTGCCGAAAGTAGGCTGTAAATGGATACACACGATCCCAGGGTCAGTCTTGCCGCGTATAGATGACCGAGATGGTTACAGGTTGGGTCTCGGGGCAATAGCGCACGATCTCGAGACAATTCTGCATCGTCTCTTTGATAGCCCACATGCATCCAGTGGAGGAATAATTAGTCAAACAAAATGTGGACCATTATATCCGTATGCGCATATGTGATGGTGTAAATACCAAGTGTTTACTAGCCGTACGGTGATTAATATTTTGCCGCTTTTGGGACGAGAAAATTGTTTTCAGCTCAAACGGTCGATGAGCCGAATTTATCTGATCTAACTGAAAAGCGCACTTTCAAGTCTCCCCAATACCCGCCTCGTTGAGATCTTGCATGTATGTTTCACGCCAGGTGTCCGTTCTGTCGCTGGGTGAAAGAGATGACGTCATAGATTGAGTCGATCGGGAGGTTGCTGATTTCATTCTGAGAAAACTTCAAAATAAAATAACAATAATTTTGTTAAATGGACACGGTTGGGCCACACATTACTGAATTCGAAATCAATCTTATATAAAAACATATCCTTGATACACGGCATATTTATTTTTCCGGTATAATAAAACAGATAGTGCATGCTACGGGATGTGATATCACGATTTGGCAGCTCTCGACAGGTGATGTTCAACTCGTGCTTCGCACTCGTTAAACATCACATGTCTCGAACTGACAAATCGTGATATTACATCCCGTAGCATGCATTATCTGTATAATATTCAATTAACAGGGGCATATTGTGTTCCAATTTCGGTTTGATGGTGAGATATGAAGTCAAAAGGGGCGTGACCTAGATACCTACGGTACAACGGTGGCACCCGTTGGATCAAGAATGCACTCATGATGCCCAGCTGTCATACGGAGCAAAAAATCGCTTCTGCACGCAACATTATACGGTGAGGCCCATTGTCTGACTTTGGTTACTTGATTGTATTGGATATTAGATGATAAGATTTTGCATTTTGAATTTTCATTCTTTCTGTCAACATGCAAAAATTTCAATGAATTTTTCGTTGTTAATTTTTCAGGAATGTCTTCCGATTGTTGTTATTCAGATGTTTCTGGAATCCATATCTGTAAACAAGAATATTTCTCCATGATATATAATTCTGCTCAGCTATTTGTATGATTTAACATGTTCAACAAGACGGCTTGTTGTCGGCATCATTTCAAAACAGTTAAAAAATATTTCTATCTTGTACCATATTAGCCCCTGTTTCATCCCTGTTTGAATCTTGGGGGAATTGCTACAGCACAATGCTGGTGCTGATCGTATCTTGTCTTGTCTAGAGTCTTTGGATTATGGACTAGTAATTCTTCTGTATCATATGACGGGTATCTATTGAATGCTGGATCAGATTCCCATGTTCTTATTATGTCCACAGGGGCTCGTTACCGTTGTTAATTGGTTAATTAGGTTGATTATAGGGGGGGGGTCGAGGTAACGAGCCCCTGTGATTATGTCGTCCTCTCTGTGCTGACCGCTGTTGACCGCTACTGTCTGCCAAATTAAACATCTAGATATTTGGACATTTTCGTTCAAATTTCATTTTCTCTCCACTCGAATTTTGATGATACAAGGATACAACATATCATCGATTTTTTCAAGCGTAATTTCGCCGTAAACGTCGACTTACCGACGAAAGTCGAATATGAATTGCTAAGAGGTCGATATCGTTATATAATTATCGATGGAATGCATTCGAAACATCACGATATGTAACCATTCAGCAGATCAAAACCTCACGCGGATACAGGCAGAATATCAAAAGAGAATTTTGTCGCAGGTAAAGACTTTTATATTTTTCTGGTACAACGAGAAACCATGTCGATTGCTTGAAGCTATATTTGCATAGACCGACATCGGTTGAAGAGATCAAATATAAACTGATATTTATTTACTCAAGTTTGTAGGCCATTTTCCATGGGAACGCTACGAGGCTGTGGTCGACAATTTGTTGGTGCTGTTTGTGACGTGCTGGGTGTGTAAAATTGGCTCACTGAGAATACTCAAAACTGGCTTTATGCGCAACTGGTTTTATCATACAGAAATGACAATTTAGCATGTAATCCTCACGAAAGAGAAAGAATAATGTAACCGTCAGCAAGAATCGAACCCAGGACCCTCAAATCCGTGGAGTTGCTCTTCACAATTTAGAATTTTTCATAAGAAAGGATATTTGGTAATGCAATGTGCGCAACTGTCATGACAATTTGATATAGAGTTGTTCAAATGTTTCAGCACAGATTTGCCATCTACGTCTGTTAGAAGTTAGACATTCTTGTACAATACATATAGTTGTGCGGTTATATTGTGCACTCTAGGTTAAAAGCATGAAATTTGCACATAGCTATTTTGAATGGTTCCCTTTCATTTAAGAGCTAGACACATCCTCTCTAACAGCATTCTCGCAAGCCAGGGCCTTACTCTGCTGGGATTGATGTTCCCGCCCGCTTTGGCACTCAGAATCCCTTTAGTTTAGCATTAGTTTAGACGATCTGAAATTGAATAACAAAGCGACACAAATATACATATATCCACGTAATTTCCACACAGCTGGCAGTATCATTCTCCATTTGAGAGACCACATAAACTCGTCCGCTGACATTGGCACGATGCCAACCGAGACGGGGGCATCAGTGGACGAGTATTTTCAAGAAAGGGGAGAAAGGTTGTCGAAGTCTAAAATATGTTTTCAACTTTTCATTATAATCATTGTTGATAATCAATTTGGGTAGTGCAGTAGAATAGAAATAACAACTTTAGGGCACTAACCGTGCGTAAAATAATCATTGAGCACGCCTATGAAAACATTATTTCTTGAATAATTTATACCAAGTTCCAATGAAATTTGATATTTAGACGAAAGGTGAATAAAACTACATGGCGTAGCTAAATAGCCTCTGATCTGAAAACGAGGTCAACGTCTTGTGCCGCCAGGCATATGAGTTAGGAGCAGTCAATATTCGAGATTGGACGTTTACCAACTGTGACCGCTCTACTCGAATGGCATAAAACATGAGACCTGTGGGTTATTAACACATTCCTTTAACATGTAACAGTATGGACCATGGAGCAAAATATACAATAGTAGACCAGCCAATACCTAATTTTCAACTTACGACGGAATTGTGTTTTAAAAGCTGACAAATAACTAGCCACTACTGTTCCTATCAGTAATGCCTGCGGTTGATAGTCGCAGACGACGTGTATGGATCTCCGTGTGCTATAACCCGTACCGTTCATTTCATTTCATTTTAATTCATTTTGGTTCATTTTAATGCTCCTTACCGGTTATTTTCTGGAAGCTAATTCCTTCTCCTCCACGCTTGTCGCTTTTATTAAAGTTCCCGGCGCTGGTGATTAGCTATACACGAGCTGTTTTCACATCGACCCCGACTTCCCTCATATCACGGTAGAGGCTATACTTTGCAAGTTCGCATGCGTAGTGGCCCAAATATACACAATATGGCGTCTACCGTAATATAGAGGAGGTCGGGTCGATGTGAAAACGGCTGTTGTATAGCTAATCACCAGCGCCGGGAACTTTAATAAAGCGACCAGCGTGAAGGAGAAGGAATAAGCTTAAAGAAAATAACCGGTAAGGAGCATCAACATGAACGTTTATAAGGTACGGGAGTAGTAGGAAGACGGCAAAATTCATTATGAAAAATGATGGTCAAAAATGATGGTGTGGCGTGACGTCACGATGACGTCACATCCGGTCACGTGACATCAATCACGCCTCCTCCTTCACCTCCTCCTCGTACACACACACACACACACACACACACACACACACACACACACACAGGAAACTCTACCAGGTAGCCGGATGGAAAAAGACCGTTATCTCCTTCAAACGCACTCCACTGCATCTCCGAAACTCCCCTTTCTCTACTACTTCCGAGTGATTTATAAATAGAACAGGGGTTTTCTCAGAAAATTTCCCGAAAAATTTACCCTGACAGTTTCTGTTTTCTGTACTACTAAACTGGAGTACTTCCCTAGACTTTTACTTCCCCGAAATTGAGAGACTACACTATCTCAACAACGAGATTCTCATTTCTATGACTCTGTTGTTTTTTTCTGTGAAAACATGCACCCACCCATGACTCGATCGGCCTAGAAGAGCGCTTCACATGGATACCCTCCCCGACCCAATACGACCAGTATGGGCCCACGTCGACACCAAAACGTCCATTCCGTTACCCTTTCCCCACCATTCCCCGCTTGCGCCTGCGCACCATTGCGCTACTTTTACTCCTTACCAGTCCAGTTGGACGCTATCTCATGAGAACTTCAAACTGATACCCTCTCCGACCCATTCGCACCAATGTGGGTCCACCTCGAGCCCAAGACGTCCATTCCAGTGCACTTTTCCCACAATTTCCTGTGTGCGCATACGCAGAATGTTGAAAACGAACGACACACTAGTCCAGTCGGATGGTACCCCAGGAGAGCTTCACGATGACCCTACACACGGCCCAATCGGACCACTATGGGTCCATCTTGACCCCAACGTCCAATACACTTTTTCTATTGCGCATGCGCAGATAGACGATATTTCCACCCCACACCCATCCAGTTGGACGCTCCTCCACGAATGCTTCAAACTGATACCTCACACAACCCAAGCGGACCATTATGAGTCCACCTAGGCCCCAAAACGTCCACCTCGATCTGCCTACCTACTGCGCATGCCTCATCAGCACTTTTCAACAAAATTCAACGCATGGCCTCGAGACCCCTCCCATCGTGTTCTACAGCTCGAGATGAAGAAAACAAGGGACCACACCTCATACCGCAAATGTCCATGAGTGGGTTCCCCAATGAGACTAACATTGTCCACTGCGCCAGAATGGACCAAACATGTCCACCACAGACATGCCTGAACTATTCAGCGAAAGTCACCCCTGGCCTCGAGACCCTTCTCATCGTATTTCCCGTAGCTTAACATTGGAAGTCACTGGGGTATTATGTAGGGGCAGATAACTCTTGCTGGGCCGTCACGTCACCGAAAGTGACGTCACAGGAAGTTACCCGGATGTGACCTTTGACCCGGACGTGAGCCGGATGTCACGTGAACGGATGTGACGTCATTCGTGACGACATCGTGACGTCACGCCACACCATCATTTTTCATAAGGGATTTAAGCTTTCCCTACTACTTACAGGTTACAGCACACGGAGATCCATACACGTCGCCTGTGACTATCAATCGCAGGCATTATTGATAGGAACAGTTGTGGCTTTCTCTCAACATGCACCTTTGTTTAGTAAATCAAAAGTTTCAATGAATTTTCCGTTGTTAATTTTTCACGGATGTCTTAGATTTGCCATCCAGTACACTTTCAGATGTTCTTGGACTCAATATCGGTAAGCAACATTATTTCTCCACGATATATAAATCTCCTCAGCTATTTGTATGATTTAACATGTTCAACAAGACGGCTTGTCGGCATCATTCAAAACAGTTAAAAATATTTCTATCTTGTACGACATTAGCTCCTGTTTCATCCCTATTTGAATCTTGGGGGAATGGTGTCAATCTGAAAATCAAAAATCTGAAGCTGATCGTATCTTGTCTTGTCTAGAGTCTTTGGATTATGGACGAGTAATTCTTCTGTATCATATGACGGGTATCTATTGAATGCTGGATCAGATTCCCATGTTCTTATTATGTCCACAGGGGCTCGTTACCGTTGTTAATTGGTTAATTAGGTTGATTATGGGGGGGGTCGAGGTAACGAGCCCCTGTGATTATGTCGTCCTCTCTGTGCTGACCGCTGTTGACCGCTACTGTCTGCCAAATTAAGCATCTAGATAGGTTTGGACATTTTCGTTCAAATTTCATCTTCTCTCCACTCGAATACAAGGATATAACAAATCATCGATTTTTTTAAGCATAATTTCGCCGTAGACGTCGACTTACCGATGAAAGTCGAATATGAATTGCTAAGAGGTCGATATCATTATATAATTATCGATGGAATGCATTCGAAACATCACGATATGTAACCATTCAGCAGATCAAAACCTCACGCGGATACAGGTAAAATATCAAAGGAGAATTTTGTAAAGACTTTTATATTTTTCTGGTACAACGAGAAACCATGTCGATTGCTTGAAGCTATATTTGCATAGACCGACATCGGTTGAAGAGACCAAATATAAACTGATATTTACTCAAGTTTGTAGTCCATTTCCATGGGAACGCTACGAGGCTGTGGTCGACAATTTGCTGGTGCTGTTTGTGATGTGCTGGGTGTGTAAAATTGGCTCACTGATAATATTCAAAACTGGCTTTATGCGCAACTGGTTTTATAATACAAAAATGACAATTTAGCATGTAATCCTCACGAAAGATAAAGAATGATGACGTAACCGTCAACGAGAATCGAGCCCACGACACCTCAATTCAGGGGAGTTGCTCTTGACAATTTAGTATTCAACCCCCAACGAAGGAGAATGAATAATTCAGCCGTCAACGAGAATCGAACCCACGACCTCTCCAATCCGTAGAGTAGCTCTTACCCTCTGAGCTATGCCGCTTCATAACATTCCCGTGAATCATAATGAAGGCTAATTGGTAATGCAATGTGCGCAACTGTCATGACAATTTGATATGGAGTCGTTCAAATGTATCAGTACAGATTGCTCATCTACGTCTGTTAGAAGACGAGTTAGACAATCCTGTGCGCGAACAACACATCATAGTTGTGCAGTTATATTGTGCACTTTAGGTTACAAACATGAAATTTGTCACACAGCTATGTTGAATGGTTCCCTTTCATTCAAGCGCTAGACACAGCCTCTATAACATCATTCTCGCAAGCCAGGGACTTATTCTGCTGGGATTGATGTTCTCGCCCGCTTTGGCACTCAGACTCCCCTTTAGTTTAGCATTAGTTTAGACGATCTTCTTGCTGTGGATAATTGCTATATAAATGGTGCATTGAAGGATATATATCAGCCTTCACTGAATTTGAAGGAAGCTACAGATGGCCCTAGCGGCACATCTTATTTCTTATATACCAGAGGGACCTGCATATGGCGTATACATATCTCGCCTGGTAGCATTTGCTCGATCCTGTGTTAAATGTGACGATTTAATCAACGTCACAAAACATTATTGCAGAAACTTGTAAAACAGGGCTATATCATCAGGCGTGTCCGCTCGAAGTTTCACAAATTTGGCGATACATATCGCATGGTGATAGCAAAATACGAGCGTTGCATTTAAGACCTATGGCGGTACGTTTCGTCACTTGTGTCTAATTCCTCTTAACCCAGGGCTATAGAGCCTTATGAACCTATGTATTTCAAGATCCTCATAGCGTTCATATGAACAGTCACAATCAAAGCGTGGCTGAGATACATCATACTCTGCATAACGACTTTAGAACGTATATCATATGGATTAAAAATACTGATCAGCGATACGGATTTGATATTTTTGGAACATCATGATGTCTTGCTGGCATCATTAAAAACTTGACCACTTCTGTCTTGAAGGAAATTAGCCTAGTTTTATGTATACTATGATTTATCCTTTTAATTTGGTGCTAATGTTATTATATGAATTAGGTCTTTGGATTATGGACGCGGAAATTCTTTAATGGGCGACGGCTGAATATTGAATGACGGACTAGACGCTTGTATTTTGGACATTCAGGTATGGAATGGGAACTTAAATGGGACTTTCCTTTGTTTAATCCAGAATCAGTAGATTTCCCCGCAACAACGATTGCGGCTTACACCCGAGGTATCACGTGACCAGATTCACTACAAATTATACCTACGTCATCAAACATGGCGGCCTTAAATTTGATTCCGATTTGGCTTTCCTTACGAACCTGCACCCTGACCTTACTCCATAGTTTGACAGCTACTCCAAATTATGATCGTTACTCCAGACTGTGATCATGATGGCGTCATGATCCTGATCATGAATCTGGCCGTGATCATACTGCCTGATCATGTGTTGCGCACTTCTGGTGATGAAGTCACACGACGTTACTCCCGGTGATGTTGTCACTTTCGCTCCCCCCTCTCCACACTGAACCCAATCGAGCCGAACCTGATCATGGCCACTCATCATTGGCACAAAGCCCCTTATTTTCCACAACTATTACTTTTTATTTCCAGATTCATATATAGATAAACAATCCGAGCTACCGAACTGTACCAAACCGCATTGAACTAATTAGTTTTACATAATCTGATACACACGCACACGAAGCAGTATAAAGATGTTACAGCGACCCCAAGGCTCTCTCGTTGTCTTTTCCTGTCCCATTTCCTTTCTTTGTTTCTTCTTATCGGAAGAAAGGCCGGCATTTAACCCAGTTAGAAAAAGCTCCCTTTTTCGGACGAGAGTCGTCCAAACACCGGGGAAAACAAAGTCCACCGCCGTTCTCTAAGAAGCGGTTTCCAGTGCAACGGATTTATGTAGAACCGGAAACGAAAGTGCATCACGGGATAGCAAAACAGTTTAAAGAACTTGATTGGTCACTTCAAATTCATAAAAGAAATCCAGGATTTTCATTGGTCTGTGAAATAAGAATGAGAGAAAATTCAGCCAAACAAAGTTCTGTTAATGGTCAATGTCTGAAAGCTACTGTCTAAAATAATTTGATTGAAATTCAATCTATCAGATTGTAAATTTAATTTTCATATTTGAAATTAAACAGATTGAAATTTTCAATATAATAGATGAAATATTCAATCGAATAGATTGGTCACTAATTCCAATCTGATAGATTGAATTTTCAATCTAATTCTTTTAGACAGTATATTGCCTTGATCTTTGTGCGTTCGTTGTGATATGACCGAATAATGTTAAAAGCTACAATTCCAGCTCAAAAGGATCACAGCGGTAATGTTGTGTTAGATGTAGTTATATCTACACTTGTAAAGCGCCGTTGAGGGGACGGTTGTACAAAAAGTCTTATCGCGATACTAATTATCAATATTCCCAGAAGCATCAAACATGCCAACAACCGTTTCAATGAAAGCCGAAGTTTTTGCGACATCGTCATAGAGGTTTCCAAGCGCTCGGTAAGCAAACTCTCTGCAATCGATGACTTTTCAGCTTGATCAGGCATTCCAGCATGGATTGATGGAGACTCTTCTGCGAATATACAAATAATGACAGTGGTATAAAAAGGATAAATCTCTTAGGATGCGTGAGGGGGTGAAATTATGGTTGTAAATGAAGATTGTAATACCGTGGACATCATGGAGTGCTGTGGATGGTCACTGTGTCGGAGGTTAATTGAGTGAAGAAAGAAAGAAAGAAACAGAAAGCAAACATAGCAGAGAACTAAATGTTTATCTTGTTACATATCTTTATCAATTGTTGCATAAAACAGGCGAAGTAAATTATTTATCACCAACAATGCTTACCAGTACGACTAGAATAAGATTGCAATGGATCAGTGAACAAAGCAACAGATTGGCGATATTGGGCTCAAAGCCTCGTGCGACTTTCTCCGACTGCTCCAATCCAAACAAATATCGGACGAAAAACAACAAGTTGGCTGAAAAGATTTTTCCAGAACTTTTTCACTATAATTTTTGTTTTTCAATTGAGTGCCCAGTCATTTGTTCAGTATTTATTTATTCGCAAACGAGAGTTACGAACTGTCAAATAATTTTCACAGAGAAACCCTAGAAATAGAGGTATAAAATCTAACCAAAAGACTCGAAGTCACTATTTAACTGGTGTAAATATGATGAATAGGGACCATTTTCGCTACTATTCTGAGAAAGGGCCACTAAGCTTACATTTTTATTAAGTTTGGCGACTTCAGATCAAAAATAGGTCAGTTTTCATCGATTAAAAATACTGTGTATGTTAAAGAGAAATCAAAGAGATCCGAATAACGAACACCAGAACTTATGTGGTCAGCCACTTGCACCGCCCTAGCCACAACTGTTCCTATCAATAATACCTTCGGATGATAGTCACAGATGGCGTTCATTGATCTCCGTGTGCTATAACCCGTACCGTATAAAAGTTCCTTTTGATGCTCCTTGCCTGTTATTTTCGGGAAGCTAATTCCTTTTTTTCCACGCTTGTCGCTTTTATTAAAGTTTCCGGCGCTGGTGATCAGCTGTACACGAGCCTTTTTCACATCGACCCTGACTTTCTCCATGTTACGGTAGAAGCCATATTGCGTGTATTTGGGCCACTACGCATGCGCTGTTACACAATATCGAGGCTTATCTTGAAATAAAGTGCAAACCCGAGATTAAATGATCATTTCAGCTTGTAAATCAGTGTAGTGATCGATGTTATAAGACATTTTCGCACAAATTAAAAGTTCAACGTTCATAATCTTTTACCGCTCAAATGCTCCCAGTGAGCGCCAATTTACCATCAATTTCCAAAAAAAAAAAAAAAATCTACGCTGCTAGGGTGGACACATTCCTCTCAGACTCTCCCTCTAAGCTCCCCCCCCCTCCTCCGCCCCAAATTTCACAACTTGGCTACGCCATTGGGAGCCTTCAGTGGATTTGTGGAAGGTACATGGTCAAATTTCCACCTCTATCAAATACTCCTTCTAAATTAATCCTGGCAGGCCTTGTGGAGTAGTATTATACACCAAAAGTCTAGGCCAGGTAGGGTTAACGCACTTAGCAGAAAAACACCGCTGGATTCCTAATAGAAACGGTTCATGTGCACAGAATCGCTTCCGAAAAATGGTCCGTCTGATAATCCTTCTTTTTTGCACCTGCCATTGTATAAACGAGCATTCTAATATATTTTCCTCACGAAGTTACTTACAGCATATCATCTGAAATTAATTATCGCTTTTATGAAAAAGTTGTTGGTAAATCCAATTGTTGTGTCGATAATTCAACATGTATTGATATAAGGAAATATAAGCTAATATAAGCTATGTTATCCATACCCATTTCTCTGGAAAGTATCGATGATTCGTCAGCTAAAACATCCATTTGTTTATATTCGGCAGTTCTTTGTTGGGCCTGAGAAATAGAATAAGACTATTTTCTTAACCTTTAAGTTATCAATATAATGTAAATTGTCTGCCATACTGGATTTAAAATCTTATGAAGCCCTGCTGGCATCCTCCCCCCCCTGCCCCCCCCCCCTCATATCGATGACTTCTACCTTTGATCTACCGACACAGCCTCACTTCCAGCATTCTATTTCGATACTGAGATACCTCATCTTCACATTTCAAGTTAAATGCTACACTAACGTTCCATCATTTACCTTGACATACCGAATAGAGTAAATTGTTCAAACCGGGAAACGCACGTGATGTCATATAGCCAATCAAGATAGGAGCTTGCCAACACGGTGCAGCGAGGATTTTCTTTGATGTCTGCCCTTATGATTTCCATATATGGCAAGTGGGAGTTGTATTGATGTTAATTTCTTCCGAATAGCCAATCAAATTTGAATTTTTAAGAGGTCACACATTGCACGTCTCCTAATATGGACCACGGAATATTTATAGAGCGATGACATCACCAATCCCGTATTCCGATCAGATAATGTGTCGTGTTCAGCAAAGGCAACACGTGTAGTGTTCGGCTTGGATATGCGAAGATGGAGATACCCTAGCTCGAGATACACCAATAGATGGTTTCTTCAAATTTTTTTGCCTAAAATGGATCCCTATTTTGAGCATCGTCCATACGCATTTTACTCATGTAGCTGACGCAGATCGTGCAAAAAGCGGTAGGTATTTACTTGGCAGCCGTATGGTGTACGATGTATTTGAGAGAATATTGTAAACTGGGGACCTGAACAATGCCGCAAGGGACACTGGGAAATGCATATCTGCCATTCAGAAGATGATCGTAAAAAAGTATTTTTCGTTATTTTGTGATTACACTTTCTTATTATAATACAGATTCTAGTGCTGAAAATTGGTCGAGTCCCATGCGGGATTCGAACCAGTGACCACCAGATTAAGGCACCCAAACAACAGCACTATAATTGGGCGATCTAAATCATTCGGCCAACGGGTCTCCCACAAAACAGAAGGTAGAAGACCGATAGTATTGAAAGCGAACATACAGTACACCTCTGGTGACCGTAATGACACAGCTCTCATAGCTGAATACATAACAAGATATACATATTTTTTTTTAGCATTTAGCCAGTTTTCAGCACTAGAATCTGTGCTAGACTATATATCAATTGGACAAATCAAGAAACAATTGTAAGTCGTTTACCTTCCGAACCTCTCCGTTCCAGTCAGTCAACGCCATCAGGATAATGTAGACGAAAGCGATCGGAGTGCATCCACAAGCAATGGCCCACCAGAATCCTTAGGAGTAGAATGATAATTTCTTCATTATTCAAACAATAAGAACGGTATCCATGAACAGCATATGTTTAATTTACTGTATGACTCAAATAATTAATCGAAGAGTAAATTGGCTTTTTGGGTGGTGGCAAATCTGGGGTGGGATCGGGAAGAGGTCCCCCCGTGAAATTTTGAAAATTTATCCTTCAGTTTACGCGCTTTCGAGCATTTAGAGAGAAGATTTTACAGTGAAACTTTTCTTAATATCCGCCTTTATAAGTCTTCCATAGAGGCAAAATCAAATCGTCTTCTCGAAAGTTTAAGTCAAAGTAAACTTTTACCTCCGCAAGAAAAAATCATTTCATCGATGCGTATAAGTTGTTTCATCAATGCAAAGCTGAATTGTTTGAAGTTGGCAATTCCCGGCGCTAATTAACCCTACCAGGCCGGGGGGGGGGGGGGCGAAATGGACCCCAATACCAAACTCTCCGCGCTATCTCCGAAACGGCAAAAAATGGAGAACTGAAACTCCGTGACTATATAGTTTATCATATTGGGGTCATTTTGAGCCTATTTGCATAACCCCCCGAGCAGAGGATCATGGGAAAATTCAAGACGGCGGCCACGTGAGGTACCAGAAAAGTGGTGTTTTTGTCATATTTCTTCAAAATTTCTGCCTTTCCGCGATGAAAAGTGGAAAAAACTATTTTATTTTACATCAGATTAATATTTACTAATTCATCATGCAGTTTTTGCGGAGAAACTGCATAAATAAAAAATTCGGAAAATCTGACTGAAAAATCGACCAAAAAATGCCTTTTTTGAAAATGACGTCACTGTGACGTATTCAAAGCGGCTACATTTTCTGGTAGAACCTGACCCAAGGGTATAGTGTGGTAAGTTTCAATCCCCTAGCTCAATGGGTAAGAAAAATAATTATCTTGATGGCAACAACATTTCACTGCGTCTCTTACCCGTATTTCCAACCTTGACTACGAACATAAGAACCACAGCAATCGGAATGGTGAGCACCGAGAACGCCAGAATGTTGCAGATCGCTCCAATATTTTGCCGTCCACAACCACGAAGTGTTCCCATGGAAACTGTCTATTAAGAAAATATATATTGAAAATGATTTGGTCAATTTCAGGATCCCGGTGAAAAAACTGATTGGCCCAGGTGTGGAGAACAGAGTCCTTTCACGTTTATCTTCCGTCGGATTCGGTATCCCGGTCAGAACTTATAACAGATCGATGCCCAACATCGTGTTGCCTTCCACTGAATTTTAGCCAAATCGAATGCTAGATAACCCCTGAATTCAATGAGCTTTGGAGGGAAAAGCTCCCAACAGTCGAGACGATAACTAACAGTCAGATTATGGCATTTTGTGAATTATCACTGTAGAAAAATGATATACAGACCGGGCCAATGACATACCAGCAGTTGCCCTTTAAAATGCCGGATCAACACATTGGGAAATGGAGAAGAATTAGTATAACACAAAAAAATAAAAATGTTGATAATATATACAGATTTTTTTTTCAATTTTTCGGATAACACATTATCCTTTCTTTGTGAAGCTTTCAAGCAATTTAATTTAAAAGTCATTTGCGTAAAGACAACATCGTTTGCATGGAGAATGCACCGTTATTAATTCCAAGCAGACCGGTTTATTTCAAGGCAAATTAAATTTAAATTGCAAGTCTTTTCTAACACTTCCAGCATGCTACGTTGTGGATGTAGACAGAGATTAACCCTACTAGCCAGGGCGAATTGAGTTCTGTCTCAGCCTGGGGCGGGGAGATAGCCGCCATGATGACTTCACGGGGATGTCATCTTGTCCGGAGCCATTTTTCGTCTATTTTTGGACAGATTTTCTGAATATTTTGTTTCGATAAATTCTCTGCCTTTTTGCGCTATCTTCGGAACGACAAAAAATGGAGAGCTGAAACTCCGTGACTTTATAGTTTATCATATTGAGGTCATTTTGAGCCTATTTGCATGACCCCCGAGTATGGGTAAATTCAAGATGGCGACTGCGTGGGGTACCATGGCAGAAAAGTGATTTTTTTCCGTCATATTTCTTCAAAATTTCTGCTTTTCCGCGACGAAAGGTGGACACAAACTATTTATTTCACATCATATTAATATTTACTAATTTACCATGCAGTTTTTGCGGAGAAATAGCATAAATAAAAAAATCGGAAAATCTGACCGAAAAATCGACCAAAAAATGCCATTTTCGAAAATGACGTCACTGTGACATCATCGAAGCGGCCCAATGGTATGGTGTGGTAAGTTTCAGCCCCCTAGCTCAAGGAGTAAGAAAAATAATTAGGGGGGGGCATTTCGCCCCCCCCCCCCCGCAAGGCCAGGATACGTCCCAAAAAGCCCAGACCAGATAGGGTTGAAACAGTAGAACCATGTGTCTTACTTACGAATATGGAATCTACAAACATCAGGAACACAGTAATCGGTAGAGTATTCGAAGCCATCGTCACAATATCTCTGCAATTAAAAAATATAGTTAACACATCTCTGAAAGAAATTCTTGTTCAACAGAACACATTTTACTTGCCCATGAAACTATACAAAAGGGTATTATTTGTTAGAAATGTCCTGAAACCTGATGACGTAGGCCCCCTATATCCATGACAATAAAATCCTACTTCTATCCCTTGATGCAATGCAGGCCCCCAACATCCATGACAATTAAATGGCTGGTGGGGATTGTTATACAATTCAATTAGCTTGTCACCTCCCTCGTGTAACATGATATCAACTTAATTGCAAGCGCGAGGTCTCTGGACTGGCACAGTCGGAAAGCATGCTTTAATTTGGTGTATCGGGTTACATATAGGACTTCACGCATTGCGGCACATGTACTTTGCGTTGATAATGACAATTTAATTGGTTTCCTGTTACATAAGCGACGTTAGATTTCGGGATAAGTGATCACGTGTAATGCAGATGAATGAATACACAATTTATCACGTGATTGAGAGAGATATAATACGTCATCAGGGTTTGGGATCATTGCTCTAGGTAAATCAGAATTTATTCCGAGTGGTTACGCATATGCAACTAATGATCATGTGTAAGAAATAGCCTGATCTCTCCGGCCTTAAACCTGTACGATTGGCATTCCAGGAAGTGTTTATCTGGGGCTATATCATGCATTGAGTTGGTGATTAGACGGCGCTCCCTGGATTCATGAACATTTCACGCGAACGCTGATTTGTATTATTATAAAGGATTTAACTGCTCTGTAATCTTCGGGTTACCATTTTAACATTTAACAAGGTTGGCTCACTGAACAGTGACTTTCTGGAGGTGGTACAATCAGCAGGTCATATAACTAGTCATAAAACCTATAACATGGTAACACAGCAATTAAGGTACGTGACCCCTACCACAGGAGCGTCTTGTGAACTCAGACAGGTAAACACACAGTAACAATTATCCTCCTTTGCGTCGGTAGAAAATAAATGACAAATTCTTGATTCACCTGTGTATTTTGAAAAATCTCGGTTCAACTTCGGATATTTCCATGTGTCAGATCCGAAAGTGTACCAAGTTTGTTTATTATAACGTCCTAATCCCTTAGAATTGCTGGAGAGGGAACCAGTGGCGGAATGAGTAGGGTGGAAATGGGTTGGATTGACCTCTATCCGTCCTGGACCTTTGACCTTGGACCTTGGGTTGACATTTGACCTCGGCTCCTCGCGGTCACTTCGGGTAACGTACATTGTGATTGAATGCAAAAATGGGACTGAGAGAAACTCCGGATATCTCGCCACGAATCCAGAAAACACGGAATTTACACCCAGTAAAATAGGTCCATGTTGAAAATAGTTGGTCCATATTGGTTGTGCAGGGTGTCGCATTAAATATCTCGCAGAGTAGAATACGACTGGGGTGTTTTCCCGTAAACTGATGCATCATGGTTCGCCTACACAGGAGTAGTAAAGAAATGGCATTTTGATATACGCATGGGCGTGTTTCATTCACATTTCCCGAGATTCATTTCTTCAAGAAAAGTCTCTCGCATAAGTACTAGCCATCCCAGTAAAATTTGGGATGAAGGGGGTGGGGGATTTCGCGTATGATATTCCGGCCAGTCACCATTAACTGTTTCCATCAAATGGTGGCGCTGAATTGCACTGATTAATCTATCTGTAACAGTGCTAAACTACCCGACGTGTATGATATCTACCGAGTGATAACTGTGTGTAAAAATGCGAGAAACTAGCGAACTATTTCATTACAGCCAACTGTGAAACGAATCCATAATCCATCTCCCTTCTTCAAGCGATTACCTGACGTTTATTAATACAAGTCGAAACAGCTCATAATTATTTTAATTTCTGTGTTATATTGAATAGATCCTTGGCTAACTATCTGTATTGTTGTGGTATTGACAATCATAAAATGATTACAAATATTAGTTCACACATAGCTTCAAATAATTAACAGGGGATCGAATTGCCTACAATGGTAACGTGACTACACTATTCAAGAAAACCGAATTTGGTATTGACTGTTGATAAAGTTAGCAGCGGGAAAAAAGTTCCTTGGAGATATATAAGAGGGAACCGTGTTGTCAAAATAGTGACGTGGTTCCCACTTGCGTGAGAGTCGTGATGTCACTATCACGGAGCCATGACTCTCTGTTGAGATTGGGGCGTGTTTGAGCGCTCTATGGGTCATACATGATCCAAATGTGTCGTGCATGGTATCATTCTGAAGCCCTCGGCGTGTAGAATACGATTCTTGTACTGTCCCCGAGAACCGATGAATTCATGATGGGCATGAACAGTCGAGGACTAGTAGACAAAGAGCATTTTGAGGTACACAAGGGCATGTTTGAGCGATCTAGGGACGATACGTGGTCCAAATCTATCGTGTAAGGTATCGTCTATGAAAATCTCGCAGGGTAGATTGAGGCTGGGAAACTGTACGTCATAGTGCGCATGCACAGTCGAGCACTAGTATAGGGCATGTTGGCAAATGGGCGAGTTTGGGCGGCCCTGGGCGTGGTCCATATGTCGTGAAGTATTGAAGCTCTCAGCGTGTAAACTAAGACTGAAATGACAGCAGCTGCCGCCGGGCCTGCAATACCAACAAAGTATAACGTCAGAGGAACCAGGCCACGAAAGAAAACGTGATACAATGTAAACGAAGTAAATATAGCCTATCGTCTATTTTTAGACGATTCCTCTTCTCTACTTACATGTCATCTGTGAAAACAAATGGAAGGACATTCTTAAGCGAAAGTTGAAAAACTGCGAGTACCACGAAGACCATCCCTAAAAAATAAAAGAAATGAAATAAAAAAATTGAACAACAACAACAACAACAACAACGATATTAAAACAATAATGACAGACTCCAAATGAAGAAGCGAACAAACCTTTACACAAGGAAAGGAGGGAATTTGGCTTAATGTCACACTCAAGTTTGTTTCACTCATATGGTGACAGTCAGTTTGGTTGGTGGAGGAAGCCGGAGTACCCGGAGAGAACCACCGCCCTTCGGCAAGTAACTGACAAACTTTCACACATGGACCAGCTGGGCTTGAACCCGTGCCGGTTCAGCGGTGTGAGGCTAGCGGTCACCAGCGAAGCGCCTTAGACCACTCGGCCACCGAGAGCCCCAACCTTTACACAAACTGTGATGATGTTCTTTCATGATACACTTGAATTTTGGTAAAATTAATTAGGCTTCATATCCGACAGTCGCGAGGAAGGCGCGGTCCGGGTCAACCACCTCGCTGGGAGTCTAATAACACCCCAGCCACCAGTCAGATTTTTGGACCGGATTCGGGGCCTTCGCGCACATCGCCGGAAGTGACATCATATATAGTAAAATAGATGTTTACCGAACATTTCCATTACTTTTCAAGTCTGCATAATACCTCTGTTGACCTAGCGTTAAAAAGAATTGTCTGGAAATGAAGCATGCGCTGTGGGGAGGATGGGTCCGTGTAAAGGTGATCCAGTCAGTACCAATGAAGAGCGGTGGACTGAATAAATATTCGTTATAGTATATATCTTAAAGGTTTATCAGAGTCGAGGTACATCTGCAGTGCTAGTTTGCCTAGCTTCTCTGCCTCCGCACTAACTTCCTCAATTCGCCTTTCCCGATTTAATACTTAGACAAAGGTTAGCCCCGGCGCACCGACGGATGCACTGACGTGAGAATCGCCCATTATACACTGTTGAGCGTTTCTGTGTTTCAACTGTCTTTTGCTTTGGATATATTTAGTACACTCCTGCTCGGAATTGACGGTAATGATGTCATGTGGATCAGGGCAATCGACTATAGATCAAGGTTTCTGTTTTGTCGGATATCCTAGTCTTGTACTTGAATTATTGAATTAATAAATACTGATTATTCTATACGAACGAATCATCAACACTAAACTTACAAGCAAGAATCTGAGAAACTCTGGCTGATGTTTTAGCGCCATCTGCATCTCCGGCTCCTAAATTTTGTCCTACACGAATGCTGCAAGCTTCCGCAACTCCGAATGGAATCTGTAATATATGGTGGCCCATAGGTGACATCTATTTTTTCCATAGTGTTTTTTCAAAATATATTTTTCATTAATTCTTTTTCAGATTTTTTTGTGTGTGTATTTTCTCCACATTTCGCCTATTGTCTACAAACAGATTCTAGTTTATCATATAATATCTTCAGATTTTCTGTCATTTCTAGCAACGTCGTCAAAAATGACTTTTTACCGGAAACCAAACTCTTGGAAATGGTTACACCACTGTGAAAACGTTTATACCGTGGCGGAAACGTTTATACGGCGGTGGAAACGTTTACACCGCGGTGTAAAGATTTCCACCGCAGTGTAAAGGTTTCCATCGCAGTGTAAAGGATTCCACCGCGGTGTAAAGGTTTCCACCGCGGTATAAATGTTTCCACCGCCATGTAAAGATTTCCACCGCGGTGCAAACGTCTCCACCGCAGTATAAATGTTTCACCGCGATTTAAAGGTTTTCACCGCGGTGTTAACGTTTCGTCCGCGGTATAAGGTTTCCACCGCGGTGTAAATGTCCCCCCCCCCCCCTTTGTAAAGGTTTCCACATCGGTGTAAATGTTTCCACCGCGGTGTAAACGTTCCAAGAGTTTTGTTTGGTTTTCATTTATGACGACGTTACTAGGAGTGACAGAAATCTAAAGAAATTATTTTATAAACTAGAATCTAAATCTAGAAAATAGGCGAAAATCCAAAAGAAAACCAGAAAAAGTAATAAAAAATGGCAAATATATCAAACAAAATCGATGTTTACTATGGTCCACCGTAGTAATACAAGTTTTATACGAATTTATGAAGAATGAGCCTATATATCTGCGATTAACTTATTTGCGATTAATGTTTGAGAGTGAAGGAAATGTTGGTCCGATGCATCCAACCTCCATGGAAGAATATTATTTAACTGTATACCCCGTAATAATTTCATGCTTCGTTCTCTGATAATCATATGATGAATCCATTTTTCGGGAAGCCTTAATATGTGACAATGAGTATAAGAATCGCTGTAGTATAATAATGCTTACTCACAATAAACATAAACGTATTGATATTAAATAACACAGAAGTCGCTCCTAATTCCACAGCTCCCAATATTCCTGAAATATAAAGTATGGAAATCAGTAAAAGTTCGTTGGTGGTTTTGGGCTTTGGTGGCCATTTTGCATGCTTTTTGCCTGTTTTTCCTATTCGGTTAATTCCCTTTCCTAGGTTAAAAGACAGAGATTTCATTTAAAAGTCTTCTAGCTGAGAATTTTCGCAGCAACACTCATCCAGTTAAAAAATCAATAATTTTCATAATTTATCGAAAATATACGTAGACATCTACCATCCAATATCCCACAGGCCAGGCAACTGTGATTGTGTCGATGATCATTATGTTTCTACTCCAAACGACTTCTCTCTGAAGAGGACTTCCGACTATGAGCGTCAGTTGCCTTTGGATTCTAAGGGGTTTCGTTGCCGTTCACATGCAACAGAGCTGATGGTAAAGCCCCCTAAATTGCAGCCTTATATGGAAGTACTACTTGATAAAAGAGCATATCCACAATTTCAATGCTTTTTTTAATATAAATGAAAACTCGTGTGAACCGCGAACAGAGCATTTCCCCGAATATATGTGTAAAAAATAATTTGGTACACACAGAGCTTTAGGGTGAGGTCAGAACCCAAATTGGAGAAAATATTGAAAATTCTTCAATTTAGACAAATTATGTTGTTATATGTTCACTCAGATATTTGTCTCTTTTTAACGACCGGGTTTCCTTCATTGGCATGGCTCTTATATACAGGATTAGGGGGTTATTACAAGATTATGGATGGGGCACATAGTTTGTGATTGTGTTATGATGAGATAAGTGTGCCTAGTGGGCCGTCTCTCCATAGCAAAACATGGAGGCTCTAAAAGCAGTAGTTTTTTTCTAGCACGACTGTCATTGCCACACGGCCAGTAATGTAAGTGTGGACAGTGCTACGCTACATTGTCTCCCATTGATCAGTAGGATTCTTCCATAGAATAGTACATTAGAGTTATCGCCCTTTACTTCGCTCTTTCTGTTTGTGAAACACGAAACTGTTGGCGAATTGTTCGACAAACGAAGTCGACAGACTTGCGGATAGAGACAGAAGGTTAGCCGATCGCTGATTGGTCAATATTGGGCCTTTCGAGGTTCATGCGTGGTTGTAACTTCCGTATAAACAAATACACGTGCGTGCGACTTGAGATGCCATAGTCACGAAGTCCTGCACCGACTAAAATAGGATATGTGATGTAGAAAGTCTGTTTTAATAATGCTGTGCAATCACGTACAATGATCCAGACTTCTTATTGCTTTCAATTCCTTGATCCTTGAGCTGTACTTATTTTGGATAGGTAGGCCTATGTGTGGTTCAATTTAGGCAATCTAAAATACTGTTTTTGTTATTTTTTTCTAACTGAAATGCATAAAATAAATGAATAATAGCTCAGGTCATCAGCGGACCAAAATGGCCTGGAAAATAAATGGGGCAACTCAATGATAAAATATCGCTTCAACCATAAAGCTGCAAATTATATTTCTGAAATAACTCCGAATGCTGATTGCGAAAGAATACATGTAAATGATTTGCAAAGAATAATTTGGCTTAAGATATACATGGTTCTTTATAGACCCTCACTCTGTTGATCTGAGGAATTGAAACACTAATACTGTGATATAATTTTTCGCGCATTTGCTAAAAAACACCATGTTGCTGTGAGAGACCCGAATATAACTCTGGCTAACAATCAGACACACTAAATGGGTGGACTCAGTATTTTTATGACAGAAGAGAGGATTGTTTGCTTGCATAATTCATCAACTATCAATAAGGGCCATCTATCATGAGATGTAGTAATAGTATTGGTGTCTCTCTCAACAAATCACAGTTACCTGAATATTCACATATTATCATTTGGGTTGTCTTGAAGCAGTTTTGATGTAAATCTAGTGAATATATCTGCTAAAAAAGCATTTTGGGAATTGGGAATTTCTTGAACTTTGTCAGCGAAATTTTTCATCAAAATTTACAACTAAAAAATGCCAAAAAATTCTTAGAGTTTAAAATGTTCTAAGATATGTTTGTATTGAAACTGATTTACCAGAATTGCAGTAATATTGCATCAAGAAAACCTAAATTATATGAGTATGAATTTTTATATTGCTGTGATTTGTTAACTTCAAAATATTAAGGAGAGCCCAAATGGAAAATTAAAACTCCTGGTGGAGAGATGTGGTTGATATATTTTTTCTGAAAGTTTAAAATTTTATTTCTTCAAAGTATCCTCACTGGTTGCTGAGATCTTGTATAATCAAAGATTTTTGATTGTGGTAAAAATTTTGTATGCAAATGAGCTTTGGTGATGTCACACAGTGAACTAGAGATGATTATATTAGATTCTGAAACTTAAAAGTTCAGCTTGATTTTATTTTTGATTAAAATGATTCCCACATTTGTTACTGCATATTCATTGATTCAGATTTCATAACCTACATTTTCAAAATGAAGCCCCTAGCAACTGGTTGTTTTGGAAACCGCATTTCTAAAAATAATTGGAGTTTTTCAAACAACAAAGTCATAAAGTTTGCATAATGCTATAAATAATGAATACAATAAGCTTGAAAGAGATTAGGTCTATAGCTCTATATTTCAGCACAAATAGAGCTCATTAGCATTGCTTCACTTGGTGAAATTACAAGATCTCATGTGCATCAGTTCCTGAATATCAGATTGAGTATTCGACCTCCAATATCTCAAAAACCACTTTGCATGCAGTGGACAGCATCTTACTCAAATTTGGAAGTCCTTTCTTCTCTGAAAATTGGCCCTAGGCCGATTCGGTTCCCCTAGATCATATTGATCATGCAGTGCCCCTTCTCTCGGATTAATACAGAAATGATAGGGAAATGGAGAAAAAGATACCCATGAAATTGGATTTTCTGATAAAAATTCGACCTTGGTTTTTGTAAAAAGTTTCAGATAACATATAAATCACTTCCTTCCATCTGTTGGGTTTTTTATAAAAGACACTTTAGAACATGAGGGTCAAAGGTTAATTTTTTCTGATGGTAACGAAGTTGAATTCTGTGACTTTCCTATCTATTTTCAGGCTTTTCTATTAATTGAGATGGCGACAAAGTTATCCGTATTAAAAAAACAATTGCATATTTGTTTTAACAATGAACTTGTATGTATACTTTTAATCAACAAAAAAAAATTCGTGAGAAATTTAATTTTAATATATTTAAAATGTATTAGGACCTGTGTCGGAGTTGTGGGTCTCCAGCTTAAAAGCTCATTCACATGCATAATATATCGGCAAGTGCTGCGAATATCTTGATCAAAGACAACTATATTTTATTTCAGCAGACGATTAAAAGTTTAAATCTTAATTCCATGTTTGCTTTTGAATGTTAACACTGAAATATCTTCCATATTCACTATACCAGAAGTTCATAAAATTTCTGACTATACTTAATGTCGCATAACATGTGTATGATCCGGTGGGATATTGTTATTTACTGGTACTCCAGTGTTTGCTATTGTATGTCTTGCCTTTGTATGTTAATGGCATAGAGCAATAAACAAATCTGAATCTGACAGAGGCCTATTGTCTGAATCTAAATCGATCTTTTCAACAACAACAACCGGAATATTGACAACTTGTTTACAGTGTATCCCTTCGCAAATATCTATATTTAGTTCAGTCACGTGTTTTGTTGAGCCAATCAGCGATCGGCTAACCTTCTGTCTCTATCCGCAAGTAGTCGACAGAGAGAATTTATTGATTGATTTGATGTAATTTCAAGTTTTATGCAGTTGTCAACTACCGTGAGTAGCATTACTATTTTCCTGTTGTTTGTAGTAGCCGCAGAACAATTGTAGGCTGATGATAATCTGTTTATCTACTAAATTGGTAATCAGACCGATAACTTCTGTAAAAGCACGTTGTTGACCTAGTTTGTTCGCGCCAATTTGTGTTCATGTTCATTATGGAAAACTATAAACAAACGAGTAATGTCACTATATAGATCTGTAAACCCGCTCAAACTATTTTATCTGTTTTTAGACACAGAGTTGACACAATTGTATTAGCCATTAGTGGTAGAGGCTACAAAAGGTTTCTGTTATTATTTATGCAGGGTAAACTGATGTGTAAATGTATCTGGTCTCTCCTGGATCCACTTCCGGTCTCCATGATCTCCAGTTGGCCCATCGGGGTAGGTTATTTCACCCAACAATTGTAAACCGTAGTTATAATTATGGAACCATATAACCGTAGATTAATTGTGTAAACGTGAAGTCCCAATTTATATTGTCTTCATTGACCTATACAATATTTTTCACTGGTAATAATTGTATAACGTATCGATAATGGTATCCATGGTAACGGTGTGATGAACCTCACGTGTGAATGGCATAACGTTGCTGGATAAACAGTTACAGAATAATTGTTTATATAAATAACAGAACAAAGACTCACAGCATTAAGTAACTTTATTGTTTAATCATCAGTTACAAAGATAATAGGCTGAATTGTGGTCAATCTATTCCATTTCTCAGGTCTTCTGCTCGGGTCGACGAATCTATTGTTGATGTCGATACCTGAATAAAGATGTCATTAACTCGAACAGATCCTCATGTCGAATTATTACGGAACTCTGGCTACATATGGCGTCGCCGACACAGGATCTAAATCTGGGTTGATGGACAGACAACGACAGAAGTTCAGAAGACCTCCTTGGACCAGAAGAATAGTTACATTCCAGAATTAATAATTTGACATATTATTAATTAATCTACAGCTCAGTATAATGAACTTGATGTCGAAAATTCATGCTGAAATTTCTTGAAGATAATCTGCATATGAAATCCGAAGTGAACTGTATCCGGTACATACGACGGTGTACCACAGAACTTTTGATGAACTTAATATCAGATTTTAGGAAATTTCATGAACCTTTTTTTTCATGCAGAAGATGGAATGAACTGTTCGCAGAAAGATTATCAATGCTGATAGACTTGGTGCAGTTAACGGATGCCGAGAAAGTTAATAACTAATGATCCAAGGCAAACAAAAGACTATATATGGTTACCATGGTAGCCCATTAAAATCTCAAGGTGTCCAGAGGAACTTATATGCCCCGGTATTTAGAAAAATACCTGACTGAGTTTAGGGATGGACTATGAGATATTATACCTCAGTACTGTAGGCTCAAGTATTAACTGTAGAAATCAGTCGGTTGAATCTGAAATCTCAAGGTGTCCAGAGGAACTTATATGCCCCGGTATTTAGAAAAAATATCGGACTGTTCGAGTTTAGGGATGAATTATGAGATATTATACCCTAGTAGGATCAAGTATTAACTGTAGAAATCTAGTCGGTTGAATCTGAAATCTCAAGGTGTCCAGAGGAACTTATATGCCCCGGTATTTAGAAAAATACCTGACTGAGTTTAGGGATGGACTATGAGATATTATACCCTAGTACTGTAGGCTCAAGTATTAACTGTAGAAATCAGTCGGTTGAATCTGAAATCTCAAGGTGTCCAGAGGAACTTATATGCCCCGGTATTTAGAAAAATACCTGACTGAGTTTAGGGATGGACTATAAGATATTGTACCCTAGTACTGTAGGCTCAAGTGTTAACTGTAGAAATCAGTCGGTTGAATCTGAAATCTCCGGTGTCCGTAGGAATGCATATGCCCCTGGTATATGCGAAGGTATTTGATTGTTTGAGATATACAACACCGATTAGGCCCAGGAGTAACCTGATATTTGTGACATCAGCTGAATTTGTCCCTTTGATACAGGCAGTGAGAAGTTCACATAGGGTTGATCATGAATCAAGACTGTAGATATGAGTGGAACCCTGTGTTAGTAATAATTACTTGTACTTGCTGAACTATATGCTAGAGTGACAAATTGGTGGTACATTTAGTATATATGTACCAAGGGAGGTAAATTTGCTCATTTTGTCCCACACAGGCATTGATGATTACTCTGTAAATATTTCATTTTGTTGTCAAGCTGTCTGTTCACTGTATTTTGAGCAAGATTTTGTCACACTTTATGCACACTGCTTACAATGATGCACTTACATTGTGTACTAATGTTGAATGTATGCATTGTCAATACTGGTGAATTACTTGTGTAAGAAATAAGTCAACATTTAACCGACAAATATGGCAGACACTGTGGAGTCTCTGCGGGATAAACTCGAGCAACTGAAGACCCAGCTGGAAGCGGAATAGGAGGGATCGGCGTCCCTTAGGGCTCAACTGGGTAATGCTGAGATTAGGACCAGCACAGAGCGAGTACTATACATTCCCAAGGACAGAAATATTAAAAATCTGTCAGGGCGTCCTAAGAAAGAAAGTGACCCCAAAGTCGAGGAATGGGTAGAGGATGTTCGGTCATATTTTGCAGCTCGTCGTCTTCCGGACAGAGAGCAAGTAGACTTTATTACTACACATCTCGAAGGGCAGGCACGGGATGAAGTGCGGTATCGTCCAACAGCGGAACGTGAAGACCCAAATCGTATTTTGGACATTCTGCTGGAATCGTTCGGAAATCAAGATTCTGTAGCTAAGCTACAACATGATTTCTATGATCGTCGACAGAGAGACGGTGAATCATTGCGTGCATACAGCCATGTCATCATGGAACTTCTGGAGAGAGTTACCAGACAAGACGCACGTTGTGTGCCGGATAGAGACAAAACATTGTGTTTTCAATTGAGTGACAATGTGAAGGACAATGCCCTTCGCAGACATTTGAAGCAGATCATTCGGGAAAAATCGACAATCCCATTTCTTGATTTACGGAAAGAGGCTATTCGTTGGTCGGAGGAAGAGGAGGAAAGCAGTCGTCCAAAAGCACGACCGCGACAGGTAGTGAATGAAACAGTAGCTGATGTGAAATCGGTGGAAGATCCAATTGCTAGACTAACAAGCTTAATCGAGAAGCAGCAAAAACAAATTGCTGATCTGGCGCAAGCAGTGCAAGGTAACAGGCAACACACCTCAAGCAGAGGCAGAGGTAGAGGACGCTCCTCCACAGATAGAAACTGTTATAAATGTCATCAGCCGGGTCACTTTCAGAGAAGCTGTCCACTCAATGACAAGACAGCGAAGAGTAACCTTGACGCTACAGCACCAACATTCCAAGCATCGAACCAGAGTGTTTCGGGTGTTGGAGAATCATCACAACATCAGCAAGATGTGATACAAAGAACTATCAGTAACTGTCCGATTGTGCCAACACGCGTCAATGGAGTGAGCATGAACTGCCTGATGGACACTGGATCTATGGTTTCCACCATTTCAGAATTCTTTTTTAAGGACAACCTGCAGAATGTTGTAGAGCTGGCACCGCAAACGGCAAATTGGCTAACTCTTCGAGCAGCCAATGGTTTGGACATACCGTACAGTGGATATGTTGAACTTGACTTTGAAATAGACGGGAATGTCATTCCCAGACGTGGCGTGCTGATTGTGAGAGACACGGCCAATAATCAGACAACACCAGGACTCATCGGGATGAATGTGATAAGTCAGTTTCCAGGTGGACTGAAATCGTTAGGCGACATGAATGTCCAGTGCAAACAGGTCTTGGGGATTGCTAGGGTAGCGGGTCGTGCAGTTGTGCCTGCAAGTTCAATGAGAGTTGTGGCAGTGACGGGGAACCGAGACACCATACACGATAGTGTCGTCGTTGAACCCCTCAAGGGAAACCACCCTCATCTACCTCCAGGACTGCTCGTGACAAATACACTGACCAACAGCAATGTAAAGGGCCCACTGCTGGTCAGAGTGGTAAACGTGGGAAAACATGATGCTGTTCTACCCCCAAGGATGAAACTGGGCTTGATCCATAAAGCAGATCTGATCTCAGACCATGATAGATTTGAGTTCGAGGAGACTGACACAGAAGTGCTCATTCGGGAAACTGTGGTACCTCACATGAACAAGGGCCCATCTGAGCCTGCTCCAGTAACCATAGACTGGGACAAGCTAGAGTGCTCACCCGAGGAAAAGGGTGATATAAAGGCCTTTTTCAAGGCCAACCAGGATGTGTTCGCAAAGTCGGATGATGACCTTGGCTTTACAGACTTAGTTACACACAAGATCCGATCAGCTGATGAAGTTCCCGTTGCTCAACCATACCGAAGGATCCCATCACCACAGTACATGGAAGTCAAGGAACACATAAAGCAGCTTTTGTGTAGGGGCATTATCCGCCCGAGCTCCAGTCCGTATTCTTCGCCAATCGTTGTCGTGCGGAAGAAAAATGGCTCCATCAGGCTATGCGTGGACTACCGCAGGCTCAATGCCAAGACGCGAAAAGATGCTTTTCCGATGCCAGATGCAGAACAGTCGTTCAGCTCTCTATCAGGAGCGAAGTGGTTTTCAACAATGGACCTAACCTGTGGCTACAATCAGGTTGGCATGCATCCCGATTCCATTGAGAAGACGGCGTTCACAACTCCCATGGGCCATTACGAGTACCTTAAAATGCCTTTCGGGTTAACTAATGCGCCCGCAACATTTCAACGTCTCATGCAACAATGTTTGGATGACCAACTCTTCCTCAGTGTCATTGTATATTTGGATGATATAATCGTGTATTCTCCAAGCCTACAGGAACATCTACAACACATCGACTTTGTGTTCAGCAGACTGAGACAGCATCACCTGCGTCTGAAGCCTAGCAAGTGTCACTTCTTTAGAAGTGAAGTGCGCTTCTTAGGCCACGTGATTACATCGCAAGGGATCTCGACAGACCCGGATAAAGTGACTGCAGTGGAAAACTGGCCCAGACCTACAACGACGAAGCAGTTGAGATCGTTTATAGGTCTGTGCAGTTACTATAGGCGTTTTTGTCAGGAAGTTTGCACAGCATGCAGCACCACTTCATTCTCTCATCGCCTGCACACCGAAAGGAAAGCTCCAGTGGTCAGCAGAACACGAGACTGCTCTTCTACACTTGAAGGAAGCACTCACATCTACGCCGGTCCTTGGCTTTGCTGATTTCAGCAAACCTTTCATTCTCGAGACTGATGCTAGCCTCGCTGGGCTCGGGGCTGTACTGTCGCAATCGCAGGAAGGCAAGACACGGGTAATCGCCTATGCCAGCAGGGGGCTGCGTCCATCGGAGAAGAACAGCAACAACTACAGCTCGATGCGACTGGAATTTTTGGCTTTGAAATGGGCGGTGGTGGAGAAATTCAAGGACTACTTGATGGGTCAGTCGTTCACCGTATACACGGACAACAACCCTCTCAGTCACTTGACCACAGCTAAACTAGGTGCAACTGAGCAACGTTGGGCCTCTCAGTTGGCCAGCTTCTCGTTTGATGTGAAATATCGTCCGGGACGACAAAACCAGAACGCAGACAGTCTCTCGAGAAAGCCTGGAATGCCCGAGGAACCGGAAGAGATAGAGGACATTCTTTCGATATCTGCACATATGACGCCTCTACCTCTGGAAGTGTATACAGCAGCCAAAACAGAGTTTTGCCAACTATCGCAGAATATCATTGCCACAATGCACAGCATCGCAACTATCCCATCATTGACTGGACCGGAGTTAGCTCAACACCAACATGCCGACCGCAGCATTGATCTCCTTCTGACTTGTGTAACTGAAGGCAGACGTCCTCAAGGCAACGAGGAAGCGCTCAACGCGGATGAAGCCAAAAGTTGACAGTGATGGTGTTCTTCGACGAAGGGTCACAAACCCTGTCAGTGGAGAAACTTTACAAGTTGTTCTACCACACACCTTGCGTGAAGCAGTGATGCGCGGTCTGCATGATCAGGCAGGTCATCAGGGCACGGAACGTACCCTGTCACTAGTGCGCCAGCGAGTGTATTGGCCCAGAATGGAACGTGATGTTGAGGAACACTGTCAACAGTGCACACGCTGCATGGTGGCTAAGCTGCCACAACCTGGTCTCAGAATGACAATGAGTGCTCTGCAAGCAAGACGGCCGCTTGAGGCGCTTGCCATGGATTTCACGATATTGGAGAAAAGCACGGATGGACGCGAGAATGTACTGGTGCTCACAGACATCTTTACAAAGTTCTTACAGGCAATACCTACACGCGATCAGACAGCGGTAACAGTCGCGAAAGTCCTCGTCAAGGAATGGTTCACTAGTTTCGGCGTGCCCCACAGACTACATTCCGACCAAGGTCGAAATTTTGAAAGTCAAGTCATCCAGCAGTTGTGCAAGCTGTACGGCATTCGGAAAACGCGCACAACTCCATATCACCCGGCCGGAAACGGACAATGTGAACGGTATAACCGTACGTTACATGACCTTCTTCGCACTCTACCACGAGAGAAGAAACGTCGGTGGGTAGAACATCTACCAGAACTAGTCTATGTATACAATGCAACAGCACACTCGGTGACGGGATTCACTCCCAATTGACTTCCTACTTGGTGACACAAGCGACATTCCAGATGGCGACCTAGGAGTCTGCGATTGGTTGGAGCAACATCAAAGTCGACTGCGTGCAGCATGGGACAGAGCTGGGGAGCTCATAGGAACCCGGGCTATACGGCAGGCAGTGCGCACCTCGAGCAAGAGTAATACTGAACCTTTGAGAGTAGGACAAAGGGTACTCTACCGCAACCACCTGGAGCGAGGACGAAACAAGATCAAGGACAAATGGCGACCTGAAGTGTACCAGGTCATTCGGTGCAATGGACCCGTTGTAACGACTGAACCAGCCGATGGATCTGGCACTGAACGGAATGTTCACCGGACTGAACTACGTCTGTATCCTCAACCGATGCTCGAGGATCCCCCTGTACAGGTTCCGCAGAATGTCGGTGGATCAGCTCCTGCAGATTCCTCTTCCAGTGATAGTGACGATGATGCGGACTATCGAGTGGCGGCTGAAGTTCGCAATGACGAACAGACTCCGGACATGGACTGTGTTAGCAGTGACTCCGATTCTGATCACGTGGTTCCACTCAGGAGAACTGCGAGATTCACCGCAGGGAAACATCACAATCCCCACAGAGAGCCACGTTCTGTGTTACACGAAGATAACGCAGCCACTGGACAGGCTTCGCAATCTCCCGTGACTGTACACACTGTGACTTCTGATACGAGGTCATACCAGGAAGCGATTATGGAACTGTCCGTCAGAGTCATGCGTGAAGCAGGCAAGCTACGTCATACTGACTCTTCACAACCAGGGGATAGACAATGCACTTTGGTTAGTTTATCGATAGGGTCTATCGACATAAAGCTGGGGAGGATGTGGACAGTGGTACGCTACATTGTCTCCCATTGATCAGTAGGATTCTTCCATAGAATAGTACATTAGATTTATCGCCCTTTACTTCGCTCTTTCTGTTTGTGAAACACGAAACTGTTGGCGAATTGTTCGACAAACAAAGTCGACAGAGAGAATTTATTGATTGATTTGATGTAATTT
>JAVTVY010003914.1:0-38619 GCA_036873755.1 Hanleya hanleyi | reverse complement strand
GCAGGTTTGAAGTGGGAACGTAGAAATTGGCTTGATAAAATAAACACGGGGTTTAAGCTGAATCAAAAAAATGAAACCAGCTACATGTGTATCTGCTGGAGAAATTGATCTAATTTGAGAAAATTATAGACTGTACTAGTCTTTGAGAACCTGTTGATTGAAATGTAAGGAAGACTGGTAATGTAATATGTATAACCTGTTTAATCTGTAGATCTGTTCTAGCCGAAGCAGAGTCTGATAGAAATGACCTATGTAGCTTACATATATAGCACAATGTGTTTTGCTGCAAATGCTCTGGTAATAGTGTCTGCTCCTTTCTGCAATGCATCATTTTTATGTAATATGAACTACATTTAAACACCCAAGACTTGTTATATTCCATGCTGCTACAACATACCATCTTCATTTTATCAAGCAAAATTTCTACGTTTCCACTTCGAATTTCCCTTGATATATCTGGCCCCCTCCAATGTTCAAAGGATTTATAAATATAGACACCAGATGTCACTGACCTCAAAAACATTTGAAATTCGAAATGGTGTGTTACTGATTGACTGACCTATATAGTGGGCACCATATTAGGATGAAGGCAGCTAAATGACGATGATATCACTCTACTCTCAATCGACGTGTACGTTCTGATTGGTTCGTCTCTCATTCGTAGGTGAAATCTACCCCTCGGATTTTGAACACTGAAGGGGGTCGGATAAATCAATCAATTGGCTGGATAGAATGAAGATGCAAAATACAAGCATTGAACAATGAGAGAATCTCTCCTATCCATGGCCAGAGGTTTGTTGTGAATATCAAGCTGTTTCACTCAGCCCGGTTGACCTGTAATTGGATTCACCAATCTTCAAGGGTATTCTAGTCCAACATTATATTCTCCCTGCAGTCTGTTTCACTTCTTTAGCATGATTACATGTAGAACTCCATTTTACAGTTCTCACCTGACTTACTGGATAGTTACCTTGGTCTCCCATGCAAAGAAAGGTGAATATACAGGCATGTGAATTTTTCTTCAATATGCTGATTTCAAACTTTTTCATCAAAATTTTGCAAAATAAAAAGTTGTCAGTTCTGTCTGAAATGCCCCAAAATGCCATATTCCTGGTAGGGGGTGGAAAATTTCAGACTTTTTGAAGTACATTTCACACTTTTTCAGTGGTAACAATTCCCAAACCTGATAATTCTTTTACAGTGTGGGAAGATTTGTAAATATCTGAATCTCGTGAGATAATAACCAGGCCCATATTAAAAATAAAATGACGCCATATTTTCCATGGCTAAATCTGCTGTTAGCACCGTCTTTTAGGGTTAGAGCTAGTCTTTCTAAATTTACACCACTTGTAGACCACAACTCTATTGAAGATGACCTTGACCTACTTTCCAAGTTCAAGATATGGGGTAGAAGTAATGGCCTTTCCATCAATGATGTTGCATGTATTATTGATGTTAACTATATTACATCTCTAAGGATCTGAATCTCAATAGGGGTTTTGGGTTCATTGAACTATTTTTCCCCCCACAATAAACCCAAGAAGATTTTCTCAGGACATTCCAGCTCAAACATTTCTCCGTTCATAATGTCACGAGTTCAACCCGTCTTTCCAGTGCAGTTGTAGCCAGACGTTACATGTACATTTCAACCATACACATCTCCAAATCGTGGAGTGTTGATTCCAGATCTACATGAGCACAAGTAAAGATGGGGAGTGTTTCATGTAGATCTGGGTTTAGTCAGATTGAGTGTTTAGTGAGCGTACAGTAGGGAGACCTGCTTCTCTATACACTGATATTGCCATTCGGTGTAGAAATGTTACATATTTGTTTCATTTACATTCCGTCTACATGTTGACTTCGGCACGCTCAAAATATTCTCCATATATTCTTCTCTCGATAGTTTTAGTTGATCATTTATTGCATACATTCTCTTTATGTTTTACCTATTTCAGTGCATTATTTCTTTTATACACATTCCATCCATGTTGTACAAATATTTTATTGCCCACTTGTGAAGTGAAATTGTGGGTTTTTGCATTTTATTTCTTCTTCATTCACATATATATTCTAACTCAAACGTTTCGCTGGTAACTATATTTTACATTTCTTGTGATCGTTTGATCATGTTTATGTCAATTGATTTTATGAGTGATTGCAACAAGATTCTGTCAGTGATTTCATTTACAAATTCATGCAAAACATACATTTACACTAACCAACATGAGAATGTGCACTGTCCAGTTATTTCTCTGTTGTTAGCAACAGGTTGGGGAAAAAAATAAAAAATTGGGAGTATTTGTAGTGCTTTAGAAATAATTCTTGATATAGTTCAGACCGTGTACAAATAATTTCGTAATGAGAACACATTGTAAAACAATAATTAAAAACCCTTGCATTGATAACATTTTATTTCAAAATGAGAAATACATTTTTAAAGAGCAGGGAGAGAAAAAAACCTGATCTGTCCTGGTAAGAATATTTTCCAATCCTTGAATACAAAATGTGAAAATTTTAAATACTTCCTCTTGAATTTTTTTTTGTTAAATTGAAAAAATATTCTTCACAGGAAAAATGCATTGTATTTTCTTTCCCTTCCTGTCCCAACACCGAATAATATCAATTCAAGAGTTACGAATGTTATCAGTACAAGCCTGGTATGCCTAACTCTTATTGAACTGTGTTTCTAGTCATTAGCTCAATAACGTAAAAACATTTTGTATTAATTTGCTATCAATAATAATAATATTGACTCAATGTGGATAGATTTACAGTGTGTGATGGAGATATTGGATGTATCCCTTTAAACGTCTTTTTAGTAGAACAGCTCTGCAGACCAGTCTTATCCAAGTTTGTACTACCCAATTTGGGCCTATTCATCCTGTAAGGAAAACACAATAGGTGACCACATGTCAGGGAACCTTGTTAAACCTAGAAAAGCTATCCGACGAGATGTATTGCACAATGTTTTCGGTTTAAAGATCCTTACATGACAAACTTACCCTAATTTGTGAGTCGGCCAAGCTTATGCTAAATGGTGGGTCAGCTGAGTTTATGCTATATTATAGGTTGGCCAAGTTTATGCTGAATTGCAGGTCAACCAATTGCTATTGTGGATTGTCAATTTAAGTTGATGCTGAATTGAAGGTTATCCAGGTCAACATTAATATTGTGGGTTAGTCCTACACTATTATTATATAATGGCTAACATTGGCCAAGGCAATAGTAAATTACAAGAAACCATCTTCCTCTTGTTTAAATATGTAGTTGCTGTATTGGATTCAGTCATAACGTTTTTGTTACAAGATGTACATGTGTATCAAACTGTTTTCTCCACAAGCCGAGGAATGGTTGTGGGCGAACAGCAATTGTTTCCTTTCTTGAGAATAATAAATGTGATCATGAAAACAAGTTCTGTTGTTTTTTTTTTTAGAAAGGTGAGTTGTCTCACCTTTATTATGGGATCTAGAAAATTTCTGATTTTAGGGTTGTCCGAAGTATACACATATAAAAATAGTTCCAAATTGTTCTTTCTCAGACCAGAATAGTTATCCTTCAGTGGTTGACCAGCTTTGTAAGCCTATATATAGTCACTTAGCATGTACTTGATGCCTTACCTGTATTAAATTATACTCTGTTAATTGTTTTCCTTCAAGATATCAGATTAATACGCAATTAAGTATGGAAGCCTGCTATGGTCACTCTTCCAAAGATTGACCTCCGCCCAGAGAAATACAGTTCAGGAGGCAACATGTACATGTGTAAAGAGCTGCCCTACCCCATAGCTCTAAGGGTTGTACATGTATCTATGCTGGGTCTAGTTATGCCCCCCAGATCGCTTTGTCCGTCTTCCGTCCAAGTTTCTTGTCCGCACGCTATCTCGGTTAATATTTGACAGACAGGATTGAAACTTGCATGGAATGTGGCCAGTGCCTCGTAGTTATGCAGCGTAGAGTTTTTTCAGAGTTCCGGTATAATTTTCAAGAGTTGCGGCCCTTTTTTCTGAAATCTCTGTGAATGGGACTTGTCCGGGCTGGATCTTGGTTAATATTGTATGGACAAGTATGAAATTTGCATGATATGTGGCCAGTGCCCCACAGTTGTGCAGCGTAAAGTTTCTCCTCGTTTCGCTCATATTTTCAAGAGTTATGGCCCTTTGTTCCTGAAATCTCCGTGAATTAGGACTTTTCCGGGCTGGATCTTGGTTAATATTGTATGGACAATTATGAAATTTGCAGGGTATGTGATCAGTGCCCTGTAGTTGTGCAGCGTGAAGTTTCTCTGCGTTTCGCATATATTTTCAAGAGTTATGGCCCTTTGTTCTTCAAGTCTTTGTGAATTGGGACTTGTCCGGGCTGGATCTTGGTTAATATTGTATGGACAAGTATGGAATTTGCAGGATATGTGGTCAGTGCCCTGTAGTTGTGCAGCGTGAGGTTTCGCGTATAGTTTCAAGTTATGGCCCTTTGTTCATCAAACCTAAGTGAATGGGATATATTTATTTGTCCAGGCTGGATCTCCGTCCATAACCGTTTTGGACTGGGAAAATGGCTATAAAATTGTTATTTTACATTCCAAAGCAGACCACATGGGGCCTGAAGTATGAAATTGCCCCAAAAAGAGTGAATTGGGTGCAAAGTTCATTATCGCTTCATAATTTCACCACAATATCAGGTCACATTTTTATACGCCCGCCAAAAGGCGGACGTATTATGTGATGGCGGTTTCCGTCCGTCCGTCTGTCCGTCCCTCGTGTCCGGTCTATATCTTTGGACAGTTTTCTATCTACTGTTCTAATTTTTGGTGAGTGGATACCCTACGGGGAGACGATGTGTCGCGTACCAAAATGAAGGTCGAGGTCAAAGGTCACTGGCCTAGAAAAAGGGAATCACTGAAGTGTTCGTGTCCGGTCTATATCTGAACGTTTTCTATCCACAATTGCAATTTTTCTTGAGTGGATACGCTAGGTGGAGACGATGTGTCGCGTACCAAAATTGAGGTCGAGGTCAAAGGTCACTGTTCCCTAAAATCAGGAAATCATTGATCATTGACAGTTTTCTATCTACAGTTCTAATTTTTGGTGAGTGTATGCTCTACGGGGGAATGATGTATTGCATACGAAATGTAGGTCGAGGTCAGAGGTCAAAGGTCAGTGTGACAGAAAAATCAGGAACTCATTAAAAATTTCAAATTTTTTGTGAGTGGATTCAATGGGGGAAATGAGGTGTCGCATACCAAAAAATAGGTCAAGGTCGAAGGTCAAAGGTCACTGTGACCCCAAAATCAGGAAATTATTAAAAATAAGATTTTTTTGTGTCAGTAGATACATTAGAGGGACACAATGTGTCACCTACCAAAATGTAGGTCAAGGTCAAAGGTCAAGGTCACTGTGACCCCAAAATTGTGCAATTGTTAAAAAAAATTTTTTTCAGTCCATTGAGAAATTACGGGGATTCGTTTCGTCATGTACCGAAATTTAAATCCAGGTCCATAATCAAGGTCAAAGGTCAGTGTGACCTAAAAATCAGGAAATCATTAAAAATTACTAATTTTTTGTACGTGGATTCAATAGGGTGAAATGAAGTGTCGCACACCAAACATTAGGTCAAAGGTCAAAGATCACTGACCCCAAAATCAGGAAATTATTAAAAATAACACGTTTTTGTGTCAGTAGATACATTAGGAGGACACGATGTGTCACATACCAAAATGTAGGTCAAGTGACCTGGTCAAAGGTCAAGGTCACTATGACCCCAAAATAGTGAAATTGTTAAAAATCATGATTTTTTGTGTCCATTGAGAAATTACGGGGAGACAGTTTTTCATGTATCAAAATTTAGGTCAAGGTCAATAGCCAAGGTCACTGTGACTCCAGAATCAAGAAATCTTTGAAAATGACTTTTTTTGTGTCAGTAGATACATTAGGGGGACATGATGTGTCACATACCAAAATGCAGGTCAAGGCCGAATGTCAAAGTCACTGTGACCCCAAATATCATGAAATTCATAACAATCATGATTTTTTTTGTGTCCATTGATACATTGAGGGAAGACGATGTGTCAGTCGTGTACCAAAGTTTAGGTCAAGGTCAAAGGTCAAGGTCACTGTGACCCCAAAATCAGGAAATCATTATAAATAACTGTGGGTTAAAGATCAAGGTCACTGTGACCCCATAATCAAGAAATCATTAAACGTCACATTTTCATATGCCTGTCGAGGACGAGGTCGTCCATTAACATATGTTGTCCATGCGAGATCTCTAGTTTCAAGGTATGGATTGGTACCAAACTTTGAGTATACCTTACTCGCAAGGCAAAGAAGAGCCATACATTTTGAGATCAATTTGTCAAAGGTCAAGGAAATAGTCCCCCAAAACTGAATCAAGTTTAGCTGACCATATGTGTTAGGTTGGAATATTTAAAACTACGTATATATGGTATTGTCCTGTGAAGTTGTCTCCCATGTTTGAAAAAGCTACATTTAGTTGAACTGTTGTGAAATGATAGCCATACATTTACTAATTTAACGGGGAGAGGGGTCCTTTATGAACTTCACACCTGTTTATTAACTCAAGAACAAATTTTTACTTCATCAGTTTCTTCTTCCTTCATGAAAAATTCCCTCGTGTGAAAGGAATTCATTTGCAGGAAAACTACTATTTTCTTGTGTTTGACTAAATTGGTCGATTTCAGTGTGGGATATGTGAGCTCTCAGCTCTTGCTTCAATGTCAACTACGCGTAGTTACCAAGAGTTAAGCTCGTTTTAGTTTATCATTCAATATAAGATGTTATATATGTGACATTCTCAGAAGCACAAAATTGTAGACTAGCTACCAATTGGAATCAAGGCTATTAAACAACCTTGGAATTTGGACCAGTGTAATTCCAGTTACACGGGCGTATATTGAAGCCCCTTGGGCTCTTGTTGGATTTGGCGAAAGCCCCGGCGACCACCTTGCATCAAAACATTGTACTATTACTTGTTGGTCGATACTTGGAATATGTATTATGCGAGGCATGCCGAAAAAAGTGATTGAAACAGAATTTTTATAATTATCCAAATTAGGCCTCCACATACCAATACACTCAGAACAACAATGGCAGGGCAGTGTCAGATTAAAGCAGAAGGGGGGAATACAATTGAGCAATCTCTGATTGCTTCCTTGCTGTGTTTCTGATGGATGAAGCGATCAAGCTAAAACTAGGTCATCACATGGGGGACTTTTTCAAACAAATAGTTTAAATTCAAAATAGTATCTACATGTATCTCCACTATTGCAGCCAGTCAATCGATAGTCACTGAAAATGATACTCGGGTATTACAATCAGTTAAAAACTATTTTTCCTGTGAGCCATAAATTACAAAATACTACTTTACAAATGGAAATACAGTGCAATAAAATCAAGCAACAGCGTTCATCTTCTGAACCACCTTTTTTATATAAACCCATGGGCCTAGTTGGTTACTAGAGTCAAAATTTGCCTTGCCCAGGCAAAATGTGACTGCAGTAGTATTTACGGTAACTGTAAGTCTTAGTTAAAAAACTTCAGTAAAACTACAGTAATGTCAGCAATTATTGTTAAATGAAAGTTGTACTATTGTGAACTACAGTAAATTGAAAACACACTTCACTAAAATGCTATTATACTTCTACAGTATACATGGTATATGTACCATGACAATAGTAGAAGTACAACACACTTCTACAGGACAAAACAGTACAAATACCCTGACTGCAACAGTAGTAATACTAGAGTTGTGTGAATTGCTTTCAATTTACTGTAGTTTAACCTAGTTCCGTTATGCCCAGAATTCAACTGAAGTTTTTTTCAACTACAGTTAAAGAACAATACTACTGGTTTTATTAGAGCATTTCCACAAATTGGATGTTTTCATGAGAAACGACTGTGCCGCCGCCATAACTTTAAATGTTAATATCTCTGAAATCGTTAAATATTTTGGGGTCAGACTTTGTGTGCTATCCTGGGAAATTTGTCTGATTGTGTTTCGGTAGCTGCTGCTCATTCACTACTCGAGGTAACATTGTAGTGAGAGCATAGGTAAACCTTTTTCTGACAATTTCGTCTGAATGACTCGTTTGATTTCTACCTGGGGTAGGGGAAGGGAAAGAATGTCCACCCTGTTTTGTTTTTTTTAATAGTAGATGTAGATGTCATTAACTGCTCTAACTGCATTGGCAACCTGGTGGTCCATTCAAAGACATTATTGCACAATTACATTCAAAACAGAAATTTCATGCAATTTTGTGTTTTAGTTCATGACATAGCATTATATATAGATAAAATTGAACTTGATAAGCAGCAAGGACCTGTCTCCTGTCCATAATGGCAGATTCCACGATAACCTAGTCCGATTTCCGTCTCACCTAAAAAATGATGTTCGTAACATTAAAAATTGTTGAAAAACTAACTTTGTGTCCTGTACAGTGTTTGCTAAACCCACCAATGTTGTGTCATGTATGCATATCTGAATATAAACAGTTTTACACTGCACATTTCTTATCTGCAGTATAACAGAGCTCTAGACAGAAATGTAAATGTTACTAATGTCATATTTCCATCCAACTTTTTTTACAATATTCACCACAAAACAAATGTCAATGAAATTGTTCAATTAAAGATTTACAGTGGTACTAGCTTGACCTTATTAAGATGTACCATTGCCAGTGTATTAAATACCAATACATCGATACTGTGGGCGTTTGAAAATGTTGCTAATGTCATTTCCGTCCTAACTCACTTGACGGAAATGACATTAGAAAGGCTCAATTTTACAGCATGGGTGATGTCATACACTGACAATGGTACAGATACATCAATATACTTGGCCTAATTCCACTGAGCATATGCAAGTGCTTCTGTTATAAGAAATTTCTTGTACAAATACAAAAGAGATTTGGATGGAAAAATGATGTTAGCACCGTAACACAAATGTTGCTACTAAACTAAAAACTGTACAAAGAATTCATAGGGGCACCTGTTCATTTTCATCTTATGCAATTCATGGACACATTTTAGTACAGGGCACATTGTTTGTTTATGATATTTTAAAGTTATTGGTGTTGCTAATGTCACATTTCGTCAAGGACGGACATAAATGGGAGTTAGTGAACCAGGCCTAGATTATTGTGCAATCTGCCGAATACACGTAACTGGCCAGGAATCATGGCTGTAGGAGCTGAGAAACAATTCTACAGAGTTTACAGATTTGTGCTTCATATGCCACCCCCTCTGATAGGAAATAGGCTGCCATTTATTGTTGCTGCCAAAAATCAAAGTTCTGTATATCAGGGCTAGAAATTTTCCAGAGGTGTTCCCCAAGCAGCCTGAAAAGACAAACCAACTGTTTAGTGGGTGTTACACGAAACCATTTTCTAGGCCTCTTCTGAAAATTGGCTCCAGGACTAGCAGGCCTGTCCCTTCATCTTAAGCATGTTAAATAGGACAATATTCAGCAACTCATAATCCCCACATCAAATTTGACAAGGTTAGACAGAGAAAACACCAACCCGAACAATTGAAGCAATATTTATGAAAACTTCATTAAATTCAACTGCAACTCTCTTCTTTCCCCTGCCATGCCTATATTGCCTCAACAGCCTCATTTTCAACATGTTCAAGCTCCAGTCTCCATCGCCACTGTCATGAGTAGGTTCATTGAGTTTCTTGAGAGTCCTCAGACTGGGCATCTCTAGTGGTTGAAAGGTCATGCCATCTCTTTCATGAATTTGAAAGGAGTATTTGTTCATGATATTCTAATGTGGCCATGTCAGCCCAAAGACGCAATGCGGACTTCTCCCAATGGCAGTTTCAGATAGGTCACCTGGTCACTAAGTAAGATTTACTTAGTTTAGAAAGAGACATTGACATGGGGCAAAACTGAACTTGAATTTGAAAGGTGAAATAATAGGAAAATAACAGTGTGTTATACTACATGTATTGTATCTATTGCCGAATGACATGAATGAAGAAAAAATGTTGGACTTCCACAATGCATTTATCTCAGTCCTATCAGTTCTTCCCTAGAGCTGAGTTTCCTGAACCTGGTTGCTATGACAACTCCAACATCTGAATTGAAGTCCGCTCAGCCCATCATCAGACATCTTGTTCAACATGCATTTCCTCATCTTCTGAATGGTCTTTCTACAGTCCGTACATTTCAAAATGTTCTCATCCAAATGTATCTGTGATTCGAGCTTGTTCGGGAATTTCTCTTTACAAAATTCACAGATCCGCTGTTTTAGCCGCATGTGAGCTTGCATATGGCGCTGAAGCGCAGCACCACTGGAACAGTTTTTACCACAAATGGTGCACATGTTGTTTTTGCCTCTAGGGCACTCGTGCAACCTCAGCTCATCATGATCAATATATTGTTTGTCACATGAGAGGCACTTGTTGGGGTTTTCTTTGATCTCGTGACATATAAGATGCCTGTGTAATGATTCAGCATTGCTGAACCGTTGACCACATTTAGTGCACAGGTCTTCTTTCTCTCCAGTGTGACGCCGCATGTGAAGACGCAAGTGAGCTTTGCGCTCGAATGATTTGTCACATTTCGGACATTTGTTATGACGTCGCATGTGTAACAACCGATTACGATTACGGAGGAATTTTTTGCCACATATATCACAGAGAAACCTTTTCTCTGCATCTCCGTGGACAACCATGTGTGCATTCAAGGCAGCTTTGCGCTGAAAACATTTACCACATGACACACATTTGAATGGTCTTTCTGTGGTATGCGTAAACCTAATGTGCCGAGTTAAATGCTGCTTACTTCTGAATATTCCAGCGCATATAGGACACTTGTTGGCCTTTTCCGGTTTCCATCGCGAGTATAAATGGTCATATTTCATGAATTTCTCGTCAGCAGTACAAAGGACTTGCCCACTATGGTTACTTGTGTAATCGTCATCGCTTTGTCTTCCCTCAACATACTGAGGTGATAGTTCTGGAGTGGCAGGCTCACAACTTTCCAACAGTGCATAAGAGGTATCTGATATACATGTAGGTCCAAGCCCTATTGCAAAAGTATCTGGTTCAAAACTTTCCGAAGTGTCCATTGAAACAGCATCTGGTTCGACACTTTGCAACGTATCTGTTGAAAGCGTACCTGGTTCAAAACTTTGCAATGTGTCTACTGAAACCGCATCTGGTTCAACACTCTGCACAGTGCCTACTGGAACAGTCCCTGAATCAACAATTTGCGAAGTGTCCACTGAAACACTATCTGGCTCAACACTTTGTGAAGTGTCGGCTGCATCAGTATCTGAACAAACAATTTGTGAGGTGTTTTGTGATACAGGACTTTTTTCCAAGATGACACCTGGCGTGGTCATCAAATGTTTGTCCTTGTTTTGGGCAGCCTTGCGCAGAGCATCGACTGTAGCTCTTTTCCAATACCTCTCAACATTAAGCGACTTCTTTTTAGATTCCGCAAGTTTGACATTTTGACCCCTCTTCATCAACATGCTTTCCTTTTTGAGAATGATACATCGCTTGACGGGGAATCCAGTCAGTCCGGAGACCGATTGAGGTTGACCTTCCTTGCCACTTCCATTCGAATCAAATTCTGAATCACGTTTCTTCGTGGTTGCAGTACTTCCACACTTGTGAAGCGGCAAAGAAGCGATATACTGAGAGGAAAACTGTTTGTCAAAGCACATCTTACATTGTCTGCATTTCAGGGTGAGCGAGGCAACATTCGGAACTGTAACCATCATGGGCTTTGAAGCACCCCCAACATTTGAGTATGTTTTCAGTTCAACCGTGAAGAGGTATTCCTCACTGGGTGTTTGTTCTTCCATTGTAGTTCCCTTCTCCGTGGGTATGTCGAACACTGCATGTTTTATGAGAGAGCACAGGATTGGCTGCAATGATAAGAAAAAGCTTTTCATAAAACATGTATTTTATTATTGCTCATGGTTGAGAAGTTGTTCAAAATGGCACATGATTGTCTTACTAGCATTTAACCCCACAAAAACCCCAACCTTCCAAATATTTTGGTCAGAATACTAGCCATTGCTATGAACAATTCCACGCTAATACATGTGCATTGTACATGTACACTCCCATGTGACAAGTATGATATTGACCTATGTTTCTTGTTTTAGAGATCGCCATTACAAGTCTGGGCTAACTGGGCATGTGCACATAGCGGTCATGAACGTCCATGTGTACATGTTCACATTTTCACAATGTTAAAGTTTCTTTTTGAGTCAATTCTGTTGGTTTCTCACTCCAACATGTACATGTATCTCTGGAATGACAAAATCTTGAGAGCTGACACTTGGGTGACTATAAATTTATCAAATTGATGTCTTTTTGAACCTATTTGCATTACACCCCAAGCAGAGGATCATGGGTGAATTGAAAATGGAAACCGATGTGGGGTTCCAGAAAAGTAATGTTTTTCATCATTTTTCTTCAAAAATTCTGCTTTTCCCGTGAGGAAAAGTGAGCTATTCTATTTCACATCAGACTATTATTTATTCATTTATCGTACAGTTTTTGCAAAGAAAACATATACCGAAAAATCATCCAATTGATCCAAAAAAAATATATATATTATCATTCATTGGAACTCCTGTAAAACTGTATCATACATTTGTCAAAATCGTATTCTTAGTCTATTCTTCTGACTAGAAAAATAAACTGAATTTCTCATTTGCCATATTTGCAGGAATGTGAATAGACCATCACCAGAAAATATATCCATGACAGGGTAAAAAGTAACCTACACTGGTTTCACTGCTAGTGATTTTATTTTATTGATTTTTGTTTGTGTTTTGCGTGAATATACTGTAAAACATGAAACTTTCGCGTCATGAAACTTTCGCGATTTTTCAATTTAAAAAAATTCGCGACATGAAACTTTCGCGATTCTCTCTGTGCCAGAAAAAAAAATAATTTACAAATATATCATACTAATAGACATGGAAAATACACATTGGCGGCGGCTAAATCGGCAAAGCCACGTGTATTCACATGTGGGTGCGCTCAGTGTGGTTGTTCCACAGTATCAACACGAGTCTAACGAGAGGCGGCGTTAGCTGTATGAAGATACAGTTACTGGTATTCAAACAGAGGTTTCCTGACTGTTGGGGCAGATTATTTCAATCCCGCTGTTTCAGACTTGAAAGGAATTCCTGTAGGTAAACAAACCCTATATCGCCAGATATTATGCAGGTAGTTGTCATTTAAACTCCGCTAGATTAAATAAATACCACACAGAAGAGCTCCAGCCGTTAGATCTCAGCGGGAATGGAGCTTTTAAAGCCGCTCTGAAAGACCAGTTCACCGCGTGGTAGGGAGACATTGTTTCGGAAGGGCTGAAAAGTGGAAAATCTGTATAGGATATCAAAGTTGACTTGAAACTTTCCACATGGAAACCTAAACACGCGATGTGGATGGTGAAGGCCCACGAACAACTCAGAAACAACACGTCTGCTATCCTACCGAGGTTCCAAACGGCCAGCATCAAGGCGACATACGAGGACATTGACGATCGATTCTAGTATTATACTTGCTTCACATATGCAAGTCTTGGGACTAATTCAGCAGAATTAATTGTACTAGTATACTCGTATATTAAACTGTATCCGGTGCTTTAAACAGTCGCTTCTGATTAGAGCTTAGGTGGTGAGACCATTAAAGCTGTACAAATGTCGAAAACAATTGCTCTCATTTCCTTTCTCTGTCGTCAGTGTTGTTGCGTTCTTGTCTTCGCCATTGTCATATGAACATGTTTCTTTCGCGTGCATGAAACTTTCGCGATTTATTCCAATCGCGAAAATCGCGAAAGTTTCATGCACGCGAAAGAAACATGTTTTACAGTAGTCCATGCATATTTGGGAACTGCTGTAGTGTGTACATACATGTAGCATTGTCGCTGAAAGCAAATCAAAGTATCGTCTTTCAAGTAATCATTTTAGATATGTGCATGCTGTTATAACAGCCTTTCTGCCATCTCAGATTAGTTAGCAAATAAACAATGAACCAGCTCTGACCTCGACCTTTCACCTTGGCAACATATCATCCCCCTAATGTGCCTATGTAAACAAAAAATATCAATCATATAGACACCAAAAATCATGATATTCAAAAATTTCATGATTCTGGGGTCACAGCTATAGTAACCTTGACCTTTGACCTTGACCTAAATTTTAGTACATGACACTTCGTCTCCTCGAATGTGCCCATGTGAACAAAAAAAATCTAATTTTTTAACAATTTCCTAATTTTGAGGTCACAGTGACCTCAACATTGATCTAAATTTGATATGAGATACATCTGCTGATGTATGTAGGGTCTACTGACAAAAAAGAAAGATTTTTAATGATTTCAGATTTTGGGGTCACAGTGACCTTGACTTTTGACTTTGACCTAATTTTGGTACATGACACATTGTCTCCCATTAATCTATCTATGGACACACAAAATCATGACTTAATGATTTCCTGATTTTGGGGCCACAGTAACCTTGACCTTTGACCCAAAATATTTGTTGATATGTGACAAATTGTGTCCCCAAAATGTATCTACCGACACAAAAAAATGATTTTTCATGATTTACTGATATTTGGGGTGACAGTGACATTTGACCTTGACCCAACTTTTGGTATGCAACACATCTTTTTCCCCCCCTGATGAATCCACTCACAAATACATGCACGAAGCTGAGCATCTGAAAACCCCTTGGCTCAGGGCTCCAGCCATTCATAATGTGTCCAATTTGAGCCAAGATTTCAGGAACACCAAGCACTCAAGTGACAAATATGCATGCAAATATTATTATGATTTTGCATAATTAAAGATAGCTGCCCATCCTTCCTGCCACTCAGACGAACTGATCTGGTGATTCAAATTTTGCAAGTCTCTTGATACATCGATGCAGTGTACCAAGTTTCGTATAGAACACTGAAATGGTATCAGAGACATATACATCATTAGAGATTTTGCATAAATTAAAGATGGCCGCCAAAGTTCCACCAAATCAAGGAAACTGGTTTGGTCATTCCCCTGGAGTTTCTTGATGCATCAATGATCCGTACCAAGTTTCACACTGAACATCAAAATGGGACCCGAGATACACAAAATTAATGGTTTCGCATAAATTAAAGATGGCCACTGAAGTTACCACCCAATCGGGTCCAAATTCAACAGGGTCCTGGGTCACAATCATAGGGAGGTGCACTGCAATTTTGGTGTGCCTAGGTTAAGTCGTTCTAAGGATATCTTGATAACGAGAAAGCTGTTGATGGTTTACCATAAATTAAAGATGGCCACCAAAATGTCCAACCAATCGGATCCAGATTCAATACGGTTCTGGGTCACGAGCATATGTCCACTGCAAGTTTGGCGTGCCTAGGTTAAGTCGTTCTAAAGATATCTTGGTAACGAGAAAGCTGTGATGGTTTCACATAAATTAAAGATGGCCACCAAAGTTTCCACCCAATAGGGTCCAGATTCAATAGGGTTCTGGGTCATGGGGATATGAACGTGTACTGCAAGTTTGACATGCCTAGGGTAAGTCGTCCTAAAGATATCTTGGTATGGAGAAAGATGTGATGGAGAAATGGACAGACGAACAGATGGACGTACAGGACGACGACAATACCCTAAGGCCAAATTTTGGCTGAGGGGTAAAAATTTGCAATTTTCAAGAATTTCCTCAGTTTTAGGTCACAGTGACCTTTGACCTCCAACCCCAACCTAAATTGCGGTATGCGACACATTGTCTTCACGAATGAGAGCCATCAGAAGATGGTGTATCCCTGCGTAACCCAGTGTCGACAAACTGGGCAGAGGCAGAGCAGCTGTGTGTAGGGAATCAGTGATGTGCAATGTAATACATACACATCACATGTATCACGTCATACGACATGCACATCTTTAGAATGTGTATGCACCAAATATCATGTGAATCACATCAAAAGTGTAAGAGTTGCATTGACAAGTTGACATCATTTAATCTACAGCCTTCTTAACTATGAAGGGTAATAACTCTGTACTGCACGGGAAAATCTTCCACCAACAAAAAGAGCACATGTATGCGCATCTCCAGACTGTGATCTCTGACCTCAACTTCCATTTTGATACACAAGTTAACACATCAACTCCCCCTATGGTGTCCACTCACCAAATATTGGAACTACATGTATTGATAAAAAAACTGTCCGAGATGTAGACCGGACAGATGGACGGACACCACCATCACAAAATACATACATGTACGTCTGCCTTTTGGGAGGAAGTTTAGAAAGGATCATAACTGTGCAAACTATGTGTGAAGTCTGACCTATAACTAGATAAATAAGTTTCCAAAATTTGACTGCTGTATCTCAAATTGTCCTGCCTAAAATGTGGTAACCTATGTACATGACGACAATGTACCCTAAAGGCAAAACTAGTCGGGGAGGGAGGGAAATACCTATATTGATAAAAACTGAGGGCTGTGTATCTAAACAGTACAAGGGTACAGAAACTATATTTTTTACCGGTTTCCCATCCCTGACTACATCTATTCAGGTGTAGTTTGACTGGTACTGGTGTAGGATAGTCAGGGTTGTTCTTGATTTCCATCAGATCTTCTGTCTTCTTGTCCACACAGATTCCTGATGTTTCTGTTCAGTGTTCAAGTATCTGAAAATAGGCAAGATTCAAAGATGACAGCCTTTGCACTTTCCAAACATGTGTCAGTGTGATATTTGAGGATTTTGAGGGTTTTTTCTTTCAGATCTACTTCGACCAATGGGGATCACCAGCCATGCTAGGCAGCGCTAGTGCTCCAACAGGTAAAGAATTCGTGGCGTCATAAAATGAACAATTATAACGTCGTTACATTATGACGTTGCCTTGGTGATGTCAAGAAAAACGACATGCACATGCGCCATTTACCTCTTGGTACACGTAGCCACCTGGCATCAGTTCGAGCTGGCAAGCCCCATTGCAAAACAGTAATAATGTCAAATTGACTCAACAACAATATAGTATAACAAGAGCCCAAAGGGCTTCAATATACGCCCGTATATCTGGAATTACATTGGTCCAAATTTCAAGGTTGTTTAATCGCCTTGATTCCAATTGGTAGCTACATGTAGCAATCCGGAAAAAGGTCTACAATTTTGTGCTTCTGAGAATGTAACATATCACATCTAAAATTGAATGATAAACTAAAATGAGCTCAACTCTTAGAAACTAGGTGACCTTGAAGCAAGAACCGAGAGCTCACATATCCCACAATGAAATCGACAATAGTCAAACACAAGAAAATAGTACTTTTCCTGCAAATGGATTTCTTTCAGACGAGAGAATTTTTCATGAAGGAAGAAGAAAGTGATGAAGTAAACCTTTGTTCTTGAGTTGATAAATGGGTATGAAGTTCATAAAGGACCCTTCTCCACGTTGAACTAGTAAATGTATGGTTTCTATTTCACAACAGTTTAACTAACTGTAGCTGTTTCAAACATGGGAGACAACTCCACAGGACAAATGCCATATACATGTAGGGGAGAGAACTCTGAATATTCCAACCTAACACATATAGTCAGCTAAACTTGATTCAATTCTGGGGGACTGTGACCTTGACATCTGATGTATGTCTCCTCTTCGCCATGCGAGTAAGGTATCTGATACCATTCCATACCTTGAAACTAAATTTTCAGGTCGGCGGCAACTTTCAACTGAATCGCAAGCTATATTTCTCTTTAACCAATAAAAGATAGTGCCACGGCACTGTAGCTCATCTGGCTATAACTGGAGAAAGTAGCTGTGAGAAATTTTTACTAAAGAACTGCAATAGATGAGTTTCTAACTTGTGTTGTCCCCACTGAACACTAAATGATCCATGCAGTAATTTCCAAAGATTTCATGATAACAAAGTTTCATGGGAAATTCAAGATGTGGCCATATTGGATTTTCGAAATGGAGCAAAAAAGGTATCTTGCACAACTGGACCACAAGGATAACCTCTACCAAAGATGCATGCAGTAATTTCCTGAAAATTCACGATAACAAAATTTCATGGGAAATTCAAGATGGCCGCCTGGTGGCCATATTGGATTTTCGAATCGGACCAGAAAAGGTATCTTGCACAACTAGATCCCAAGGGGAACCTGTGTACCAAATTTGAGAAAGATCCATGCAGTAGTTCCTGAGAAATCGCGACAACAATGTTTCATCGGGAAATCCAAGATGGCCGCCTGGTGGCCATATTGGATATTCAAATTGGACTAAAGTACACATGTTGTGTACTAGACACCAAGGGGAACCTGTGTACTAAATTTGAGAAATATCCATGTAGTACTTCCTGAGAAATCAAGATAACAATGTTTCATGAGTAAATCCAAGATGGACGCCTGGTGGCCATATTGGATTTTCGAATCGAAGCAGAAAAGGTATCTTGCACAACTGGACCACAAGGATAACCTGGAGCAAAGATCCATGCAGTAATTTCCTGAAAATTCACGATAACAAAATTTCATGGGGAAATTTGAGATGGCCGCGTGGTGGCCATATTGGATTTTCGAATCGGACCAGAAAAAGGTATCTTGCACAACTAGATCCCAAGGGGAACCTGTGTACCAAATTTGAGGAAGATCCATGCAATACTTCCTGAGAAATCACGATAACAAAGTTTCATAGGGAAATCCAAGATGGCCGCCTGGTGGCCATATTGGATATTCAAATTGGACTATTGCACATGTTGTGTACTAGACCCCAAGGGGAACCTGTGTACTAAATTTGAGAAAGATCCATTAGTACTTCCTGAGAAATCACGATAACAATGTTTCATGGGGAAATCAAAGATGGCCGGCTGGTGGCCATATTGGTTTTCTGAATCAGACGGCAAAAGGTATCTTGCACAACTAAACCCCAAGGTGAACCTGTGTATCCAAGTGACCAAAGGGGAAATCCACCAAATTACTGAACTTGTGAGAAAGATCCATTAGTACTTCCTGAGAAATCACGATAACAATGTTTCATGGGGAAATCAAAGATGGCCGGCTGGTGGCCATATTGGTTTTCTGAATCAGACGGCAAAAGGTATCTTGCACAACTAAACCCCAAGGTGAACCTGTGTACCAAATTTGAGGAAGATCCATGCAGTACTTCCTGAGAAATCACGATAACAAAGTTTCATAGGGAAATCCAAGATGGCCGCCTGGTGGCCATATTGGATATTCAAATTGGACTAAAGTACACATGTTGTGTACTGAACCTGTGAAATTTGAGAAATATCCATGTAGTACTTCCTGAGAAATCACGATAACAATGTTTCATGGGGAAATCAAAGATGGCCGCCTGGTGGCCATATTGGATTTTCGAATCGAAGCAGAAAAGGTATCTTGCACAAGTAGATCCCAAGGGGAAACGGTGTACCAAATTTGAGAAAGATCCATGCAGTAGTTCCTGAGAAATCGCGACAACAATGTTTCATCGGGAAATCCAAGATGGCCGCATGATAGCCATATTGGATTTCTGAATCCGACCACAAAAGGTATCTTGCACTAGACCCCAAGGGGAACCTGTGTACCGAATTTGAGAAAGATCCATGCAGTACTTCCTGAGAAATCAAGATAACAATGTTTCATGAGTAAATCCAAGATGGATGCCTGGTGGCCATATTGGATTTTCGAATCGAAGCAGAAAAGGTATCTTGCACAACTAGACCCCAAGGGGAACCGGTGTACCAAATTTGAGAAAGATCCATGCAGTAGTTCCCGAGAAATCACGACAACAATGTTTCATCGGGAAATTAAAGATGGCCGTCTGGTAGCCATATTGGATTTCTGAATCAGACCACAAAAGGTATCTTACACAACTAGACCCCAAGGGGAACCTGTGTACCAAATTTGAGAAAGATCCATGAAGTAGTTCCTGAGAAATCGCGATAACAAAGTTTCATGGGGAAATCCAAGATGGCCGCCTGGTGGCCATATTGGATATTCAAATTGGACTAAAGTACACATGTTGTACAACTAGTCCCCAAGGGAAACCTGTGTACCAAATTTGAGAAAGATTCATGCAGTACTTCCTGAGAAATCACGATAACAATGTTTCATCGGGAAATTAAAGATGGCCATCTGGTAGCCATATTGGATTTCTGAATCAGACCACAAAAGGTATCTTGCATAACTAGACCCCAAGGGGAACCTGTGTACCAAATTTGAGAAAGATCCATGAAGTAGTTCCTGAGAAATCGCGATAACAAAGTTTCATGGGGAAATCCAAGATGGCCACCTGGTGGCCATATTGGATATTCAAATTGGACTAAAGTACACATGTTGTACAACTAGTCCCCAAGGGAAACCTGTGTACCAAATTTGAGAAAGATCCATGCAGTACTTCCTGAGAAATCACGATAACAATGTTTCATCGGGAAATCCAAGATGGCCACCTGGTAGCCATATTGGATTTCTGAATCAGACGGCAAAAGGTATCTTGCACAACTAAACCCCAAGGTGAACCTGTGTACCAAATTTGAGCAAGATCCATGAAGTAGAAATCGCGATAACAAAGTTTCATGGGGAAATCCAAGATGGCTGCCTGGTGGCCATATTGGATATTCAAATTGGACTAAAGTACACATTTTGTACAACTAGACCCAAAGGGGAACCAGTGTACCAAATTTGAGAAAGATCCATGAAGTAGTTACCGAAAAATAATGACAAGATTTCACTGGCAAATTGAAGATGGCCACCATGGCAGCCATATCTGAAATTGTATCGACACCCCATGAACAAATTCTGGTGTCCTCATTGGGGGGAACATGCATGCCAAGTTTCAGCTTAATCGGTCAAGCGGTTTCAGAGAAGAAGATGTTGACGGACGACGGACAGTCAGGGCATGACATAAGCCCATCGGGCCTTCGGCCCAGATGAGCTAAAAATCACTCAAACTTTTGGCCACATGTTAGCTCATTATCATATGATGCTGAAATAGTAGAGCCAATAATTACTGTTGATCAGCTGATCAGTTTAATTTCTTAATTCTTACAACGCAGTGCTCAACTCTTTCTGCCGACTACGCCCGGAGAAAGTGTGCAACTCAGTGCTTCCGATGGGCTAGGTGTGGATTGACAGTTTGCTAAATTAACTCTCCTTTTGGCTAGGTGTGGATTTGACAAAGCCTTCTGATACTTTTAATTGACAGTTTGCTGAATGAACTCTGCTTTTTCCAGTCTTACTGAACTGCATCGTTTCACAGCCAATTTAGTCTGTGGGGCCAGATGAAAAGGGCAATGCTTCTCATCAATTGGCTCTTTCAGTTAATGCAGTAGGACCCATCCTAGTGTAAGTTTGAACTGAATATTTCTTTACCACGATTTTTCAAAGAAAAATGAGTGTTCGTTAGCAAGGCCATGAAGGCATACATTTGCCATATAATCAAGTGTCCCATATTTGTCTATTATGGCAATTGAATTAACGATACATCAATCAGCTCATAAGTAACACATTGTTTTCAACTAAAAATAGAAATAACAAATGCAAGAAAAAAGTCCGCCTGCTCGCCCTGTTTTTCAAGCAAGTAGATGATAGTAAACGAACTATTGAGTTTGATGAACCTAAAATAAAACTTGTTTCAATCTATAATCATGTCTATAGATGTTAAATGTGATTATTTTATGGTGGGAGATCTATATTCAAGGACAATTTGGTGGTAAGTCTGGTAATTTAAACGGATAGTTGGGGTGGATTTTGAATCGTTTAAAAGTATACAAATTTAGTAATTTGAAATCGGGAATATATAATGCATGTGTCAATTGGATCCCACACCCTCGGTCGGGGATGGTTGGAGGCATGCACATTTTGCTGTGACATGCCTCCACCCCATGGGGCATTTTCGGCAAGCCATACCCCTCACACACCCTAAGCATTCCCCCACATAGCTCCCACATCGGCCCCACCTCGGGAGGTGGGGCATTTTACCAATACGGTAGTAGGGTAGGCCTGTCTGTGTGCCGTCAGCGGAGCCAAAAAGTGGACAAATAGCTGATGCAGTCTGTTAGGAAGTAAAGAACTTGAAACAGAAAAAGTGGCAAAAAATATAAAGCATACATGGTTCTTGTTTCCCTTGTTTAATCCCACACAAGGGCAGTAACTCTTGAAATCTTCAAACAGAGTTGCATGGCAGAAGGGGAGATAACCCTGTTTGAGGTTTTATATGCGCTTGATGTGAATTGAGGAACTGAAAATAAATTCCAAGTGATCAGTCCAGGTCTCAACTGAAAAAAGGGAATTGAGCAACTATATACCTAATACACTATTAAGATATGCCGGAAGGAATGGTGTGTTTATTGGGAGAATAATACCTCGCTGAAAGAATAAATTTCACAGCTTAATATGATCATGAGCATGTCCCCACCCTAGTTCAACAAGCTGAACCCTGTTGACATTTAATTTTGTGATATTGATAATGCAGGGTTCAGCCGTTGAACCGAAATTTCCTATCGCAAAATTTTCGGCCTCCCGACCTAGGTAACAGCGGGTGGATTTAGGCTCACAAAAATCGATAATACCTACCGCTTTGCACTCGCTTGGATAGAATACATATTTGCCTACTTCCCTGCCCATTTATTTTCTCCGTCCAGCTTATTTAATTTCCATAAACGGCAAAAGAAAAAAAAAATCATCGCGGCTGATCTTCCAAAAACGAAATCCGCCACCATTTTAGAACACCTATCACGTGACCCTGATTATCTCGCGTGATGTTATTCTAAATTCAGGATTACACGAGTCGGAAAACCTGAATCCGCTCAGTCGATCCAGTCGCTTAGGGAGATGAAAAATCCAGTGAATCACCTTTTCCAGTATGTGCCTTCTATTATGCTTGATACCTATACTTACAATTTTACATTTAAAAGCAAATAATTTGACAGCCTTATGAATGAGCCGTTTCCGACCTTCCAGTCTGCAGTCCCGAAATTACAATCGAAGTACGATCAGTCTCGTGTCACCATAGTGATATTTTCAAAATGGTGGCGGATTTCGTTTTTGGAAGATCAGCCACGATGATTTTTTTTTTCTTTTGCCGTTTATGGAAATTAAAGAAGCTGGACGGAGAAAATAAATGGCCAGGGATGTAGGCAAATATGTATTCTATCCAAGCGAGTGCAAAGCGTTAGGTATTATCGATTTTTGTGAGCCCAAAATCCACCCGCTTTTACCTAGGTCGGGAGGCCGAAAATTTTGCGATAGGAAATTTCGGTTAAACGGCTGAACCCTGCATTGTCAATATCACAAAATTAAATGTCAGCAGGGTTCAGCTTGTTGAACTAGTCCCCACCCCTGGGGTATTTTTTCGTTACCACATGCGTTCCCAGTTTGGAATTGTATTGTATTTCTCAGTTTATATACTGTGTGAAGTTTCAATGTTGTACGATAAATAGTCTTGGAAATAACGACGAAAACGTCTCGGAATATATACAGCTGGGGGTGCACTGAACTGTTTCGTACAAAAAACGAGGGAGTATCCCAATGTTTATAGAGGTCACAGACTGGAATTCCCCACAAAACTTGATTTAAAATTGAATATGCCATTTTTTTAGATTATAATGACATAAATTCAGCCTAAAGGTTGATAGAAAATCAGAATGGATGAATTAAAATAAAAATTATGAGATTCAGTGATGAATTGGTGATGACATCATGCACTTCGGATCGAGGCTATTCTCTGGGCGCCATATTTGTAACTTTGACAGATTACATATCACGTCAAAATCAAGCTGGCGATGGGCAGAAAATTGCCACTTTTTTTCAAAGCTGCTGGAGTTACTTAACAGAGTCGTGGTGAATATAAACATCTCATTTGCGTAGTGGATACCTGAGCCGTCAGCTGAAGTTGATGTATTTTGTGGAAAAATGAGTGCACATGTCAATGTTGTTGTTGTTGCTGTATACAGGTCAGTGAGTAAATTATTTTTTTTCAACACTCAAATCTTTTGGCCTCAAAATATTTCTGAGATACATAGAATTATTTTGATATATGAATTATGAATAGGCTCTGTGTTTATGGCCTCCTCTGAGCAAGATGCCAAATGTAGGCCTTTTCACAGCAGTCTCTCAAGATATTACTGTATAGAGCCACCTGGGACAGACAGTAGGTATATACTATCGAGACCCCATATTTCGACACTTTACACTAAAACCACCCCCACCCACCCAAACTTTCATTTTGAAGGCCTGTTCTTTACTGAATAACTAGCAGCGTCTTATGTTGTCTACCCAGTCACCATGGCAAATAATACAGCGTTTCGAACTCCGATGAACTGCAAACACTTCGGTGCCGTTGTTGTTGCGCGTTGTTGCCAGTCCCACAGCATTTTATCGCGGAAACCGGCGAAAACAACCGAACCAAACGACGCACGAACAGCGTTCGTCTGCAGACTGCGTCGTGCTCTCATAATGCGGACTGAGGTACTGTCGATAAATGCATTCTCATGGCATCAGATTGAAAACCTCCTACTGTCAAATATACCACAGACCAGTTGAAACTCTGACGATGGTAGAATGATGAATATGTTTCAAGTTGCCTTCCAGGAAGGCGCTTACGAAAAGAGGGTGCTACTAACTCCCGGAGTCGGAGCCGGATTTCATGCTAAAATCCGGAGCCGGATCCGAATTCATCTTGACGTTCTTCCGGTAACTAGGAAAACTACAAAACATCAAAGAAAAAGGCAATTTATAAGTTATATGTCTGAGTCTCTGTATTCAAAACTCATTCTCAACAGAGAGTCATGCCTTAGTGATAGTGAGATCAAGAATTCAATAAGTCGTTAATTAATCGATATATTGCATACGTGTACATGGGGAGATAACTCTATTGACAGGCGAGCCCCGTTAAGCCCGGCGACCTATATACCCCCCATACCCCATATAGGCATTTTCCCGGATTTTTCGATAAAGTCCGTTTTCCGTTTTTTTTTTTTTTTCAGGAAAAATTTTACATGCACCCACCCAGTCATCAAATACCCCTTCACCTAGGCTTCACATTGATACCTCATACAACTCCATCGGTCCATTAGGGGCTCTCCTAGCTCCAAAACGTCTATTTCCATACCCTTTGGCCGCCGCGCATGCGCAGAATGCCGATATTTAAACCCCACACCCAGCCCATCAGATGCTCCTTCACGAATGCTTCGCTTTGATACCTCACTCGACCCCATTGGACCATTAGGGACTCCCCTAGCTCCAAAATGTCTATTTTCATACCCTTCGGCGACCGCGCATGCGCATAATGTCGATATTTCAACCCCACACCCAGCCCATTAGATGCCCCTTCACGAATGCTTCACTCTGATACCTCACTCGACCCAATCGGACCATTTTATCTAGGGACTACTTTTTCTCCGCCAGACCGCATCACCGCGGAGGAATATACATGGAACTATTTTTGACCTGGAAAAATTGGAACTCTCCTGTGCTGGAGGTAGCTTTTTGGTCAATTTGAAATACTCGCTTCTGATTGGACGAGAGCTCTGTGACAGATTTGAAATACTCGCTTCTGATTGGACGAGAGCTCCACACTTGCTCCACAAAAGTAGGTCAATAATAAGGAATTTGCGGTTTACCTACTACTGACTTAGTTCAATCCAGAAGAATATGTGTGGGGTGAAGCTGCCATGGATTTCCGCGCAGTTAAACTTTATACGGGCTCGATTTCCGCGCAGTTGAAGCCTTTTGAAATTCATACATATCAGACTTAGTTCAATCCAGAAGAATCTGCGTGGGGTGAAGCTGCCATGGATTTCCGCGCAGTTAAACTTTATACGGGCTCGATTTACGCGCAGTTGAAATTTATACCAAGTTCACGTTCGGACAGATGAAATTCATACACGCAAGCCTTTAGAAATTCATACACATCAGACTTAGTTCAATCCAGAAGAATCTCTGTGGGGTGAAGCTGCCATGGATTTACGCGCAGTTGAAGTTTACGCCAAATTTGCTTACGGGCTCGATTTCCGCGCAGTTGAAATTTATACCAAGTTCACGTTCGGACAGATGAAATTCACACACGCAAAGCCTTTTGAAATTCATACATATCAGAATTAGTTCAATGCAGAAGAATCTGTGTGGGGTGAAGCTGCCATGGATTTCCGCGCAGTTGAAGTTTACGCCAAATTTGTTTACGGGCTCGATTTCCGCGCAGTTAAATTTATACTCAATTTACGTTCGGACAGATACAATTCATACACATCAGACTTAGTTCGAGCGTTTCGAATCTGAGTGGAGTACGAATAAGGTAGGATAATGTGCTCTAATATTAACGATTCCATTCCAGCGAAGCGAATCTCCGGGCAGTGAAACATAATTTCCGCGCAGTTGAATTTCGTTCTCTCTCGTTTCAAGCGACATATAGTCTACATTTTGCGGAGTTTGTTGTCTGTTTCATTAATATCAATATTCTGCTCGTCAGCAAATAAAGAAAAATCCATCAGATAATCCACGCGCAGTTGAAATTAAGCTCCGCGCAGTTACGCGCAGTTACGTGCAGTTTTTAGTACGACCGTCAAGGATTCAATAAGTGGTTAATTAATCGATATATCCTGCATACGTGTACAGGGTGCATGGGCGTCGCTAGGATTTTTCAAAGGGGGGTCGATTATCATAGCACTTTAGGCGAGGGTCCAGGGGCCGCCTAGGCCCCGGAAGCTCCGGGGTCCTAGATCGCCGGAGATGCGTTCTAAGCGTTTTCCCGGAATTAAATCTGAACATAATGTATGCAGATTTAGGGTTATATTATACAGCTCTGAGACCTTAGATGGCCTGAGATGCATTCTGAGCGATTTTCAACAATTAAACTAACACGTCACTTGTCAAATATCAGTATTATATTTTATTCTCTTTGTCATGTTGAAAATACAATAATAACGCTTAGGGCCTATATACCTCGTAGGCTAACCCAGTGGCGTCGGAACGTAATTGAAAGTTGGGGACCACTATCACAGCCCAACAGGCGGGGGTCCAGGGGCCGCCCAGGCCCCGGAAGCTCCGGGGTCCTAGATAGCCGGAGATGCGTTCTGAACGTTTTTCCGGAAATAAAACTGATCATACTGCATGCACATTTATGATTCTATTTTTACGATTTTTTTCTCTCGCAATTATAAGCATGCATCGATATTGAAAACATCGCACCTCATACCTTCATCCATTTGACGTTCTAGTTATATTTAAAACATACAAAACGATGACTTATAGTTCTTGGGAGGGAAACCAATATGCCTACAGATACGATTCATTCACACACAGATAAAACAAGGAAATCCTCACAGCCCAACAGGCGAGGGTCCACGAGCCGTTTAGGCCCCGGAAGCTCCGAAGTTCCAGATCTCCAGAGACAAGTTCTAAGAGTTTTCCCAGAAATAAATTCGAACGTAATGTGTGCAGATTTATGGTTCTATTTTCACGTATGTTTCGCATTTATAAGCACTCATCGATATTGAAAAAATCATACTTCATGCCTGAATCCATTTGACTGTTTAGTTATATTTATCACATAAAAAGAACACATAAAAAACCGATGACCTTTACATGATGGAACATTAGAACCAATATGATAGCGATTCATTTACACAAAGCTAAAATGAGCGGACGTCACAGCCTGACAGGCGAGGGTGCAGGGGCCGCCTAGGCCCCGGAAGCTCCAGGGTCTCCGGTTGCCGGAGATGCGTTTTACCCGTTTTTTCGGAAACAAATCTGAACACAATGTATATAGATTTATGGTTCTATTTTCACATTTGTTTCGCATAAACCCGCATCGATATTGAAGAATATGCATTTGACTCCATTTGACTTCCTGGTTTGACACAAACAAAACGGGCCTTTTACACACCACTACACGTCTTTGCACTCTATCTGTAATTTTTATGTTTTTTTTATTTTATGTTTTTATGCTTTTTCTATTTTGTTTTTGTTTTCTCTGTTTTTGTTTTTTGTTTTTTGTTTTTTCTTTTGCTTTTTCTTCTGTTTTTTTTTTGGCGCGGCCAAGGGGGGGTCGTTCGCACCGGACGACCCCCCCCTAACGACGCCCCTGGGGTGTACTTTCATTGTTTTAACCCTATCTGGCATGGGCGATTTGGGGTGTACCGCAGCGGGGGTGCGGTGAGGGGGTCGGAAAGTGCCCCCTATATATTTTCCCTATCGCTAAAGCTAGAGTGCTGAAACTTACCACACTATATCTTTGGCTCAAGCTCTACAGGAAAATGTAAAAAAAAAAATCCAAGATGGCCGCCATGATGACGTCGCTGTGTTTTTCGGGAATCTTCGATTTTTTAATTTTTGTTTTTTTTTCTTCGCAAAGACTTCGCTGATAAATTAGTAAATAATAATCTGATATGAAATAAATAGGTTTTACTCACTTTTCCAAACAGAAACGCAAAATTTTTGAAGAAATATGACGAAAACATAACTTTTCTGGTACCCCACATGGTCGCCATTTTGAATTTACCCACGATCCTCTGCTCGGGGGGTCATGCAAATAGCCCAATATGACAATCTAAATTTTTTGTCGTTCCGGAGATAGGAGCAATAAACCAACTCAGTGCCCCGGGCAAGGTAGGGCTAATACCATGCTGGGAAGATATTCACCTTGGTCATTGTATTCATTACATTTATCATAATATATTGCATATCATATTTTTTATCATTTTTTTTTTTAATTATTATTATTGCGTATATATAACCATATAACCCATAAATTTACTTGGAGACGACGAAATTCTGTGAAACAAGCCAGACTATTGTATTTTTTTCATCTTGGAGGAACTTTTAAACCGTGTTGTAGAAACAGATATTTCCGCCTGCCATAGAACTGACCATTCGTTGATTGCGGTACGTTTACATAAATAGAGTGAAATCAAGAAAAGGTCACTGGAAATTTAATAACTTCCTCTTATCGGATCCTGTGTACCGTGAGATTGTTAAAGAAGAAATTTTGAAAAAGGAACAATATGCGGCTAGTCCTTATGTCAGAGAATCTGTGAAAAACATACCTAATCAAGACTCACAGCTCTCCCTATTCAGATCAATTGTTTTTTAAAAGTCTCCTTTTGAATATTCGATCTAAAACCATTTCCTATTCAGCTAAAAAGAAGAGAGAGAGAATAAGTAAAGAAATGAATTAGAGAAAACTATTAATAATATAGAGCTAATAGTTGACGAAGATGCAGACACTATATTGAATAAGGCATTGCTGAAATAGAAAAAATAGATTCAGTTGATACGGAAAACTAAAATGGACGGCGTTGAGATAAGATCAAGGGCACAATGGATTGAACATGGTGAAAATCCCAGTAGATATGTCTATTCTTTGGAGAAGAGGAATTTTGTAAACAAAAGCATTTAAAGATTTAGTGCGGATGATGGAATAGTTGAGGATTCAAATAAAATCCAATCGTTAATTCATCACTTTTTTTAGAACTTATATAAATCGACCGTAGAAAAATTTGATATAGAAAATATGATTTTCCAATGCTGTCAAGAGAAGTTACGAATGGGATAAGTTCTATATTATATAGTGAATCCTTAGCTGTATTAATGAAGAGTCCCAGCTCAGATGGATTTAGTGTTGAGTTTTTGAATTTTATTTTTTTGGATAGATTTAGGAGAGATTCCGGCTTAGATCACTAAATGAGGGCTACCGAAAAGGGGAATTATCTATAACGCTGCGTGTTGGCATAACAATCATGATACCGAAAGATGGAAAGCTAGGGATCACTTAACAAATTGAAGGCCAATAATATTGTCAAATTGTACTTATAAAATTGCATCGGCTTGTATAGCATGTCGCATTAAAAAGTTCTCAATAATTCAATTCATATGGACCGAACAGAGTTTCTATCTATACGGTTTATAGGGGAAAACACTGGATTGGAATGGGGGAGGAGTGGCTACCATTTCACCTAGAGCCTCCTCTAGAGAATGATTCAAAACAATATCCGAAAAGTACTGGTACATGTCTCTGTGCTCACGAGACTTGCTTATTCGAGGAGTGTGCCTACTTGAGATTGTCTAAGTAATCACACAGAACTAGCATACAACCCGGAAATACACAAATTATTACAACGAGTTATTGAGGATTTCTTTAATACAGGCATTTGACACCAAAAAATGTTCAGGCTACACACATATTTTGTAGCTCATTATAAAGCCAGTGCCTTTGGAATGATAAACAAATTTACAGAATCAAAATCCGCCTGGCGTTTGCTATCATACAGCATATTAAGGTGACACCAGCTTTTCTTGAACGTCTTTCCAAAGCATACTATATAATCGTACACCATGCAGATTTTGTAAGATATCCCTGATATCGCTCTGCATCAGTCTCTCAAATGTGGTCGGAGCATTACAGAGTCCAAAAGGGTGAACAGTGAATTGATAAAAACCCCCATTACCTGTAGTGAAGGCAGTTTTTGGTTTGTTTTTTCAGACATCCCAACTTGCCAGTAACCGCTCTTCGATTACATAACGGAGAACCAAGACGTTTAACAGGACGTGCTGTCCCTGTGTTGATTTCATGTTTCACCAATTGTGTGCGTCCCGTATCTTTCTCATCTTTGGAGAAGATATCTTGGAACTCAAACACTAGCTCAAACAATTCTCCCTTATCCGACTTTATCAGATTTCAGGAGCTCTTCTCTATACGTTCAGCTGGATGAGGGAGAACCTGTGGCTTTGTCATGTTATTTGACTTTACATACTGACTACTTGCTGCGTTGACATTTTCCCTGTTTTCATTTCCTTGGATTTTTCCAATCCCAGGGGCAGTACAGCTGTTGTATCTTTCTACACAATTCGAGGCCTGTGACTGGGACTCCTGATACATAAGGGTATTATTCCCTGGCTGGAATCTACTACTGCCTTCGCCAGTTATAACTCATTTTTCCACACAAACCTCCCCACAGGCTCCGGCCACTAACCCATAACTAACTCCATAGGGAACGTCTATGGCTCTGCCAGGGATCACAACTTCACATACAGGCGGAATAACTGAATTTTCCTGTACCGATATTCTACAACACAACGCCTGGATTTCATCAGCATGCCTATAACAAGATACCTTCTCACCCTCCATTAATAGTGTGCAGCTGCCCAACTTGAAATGACATGTTTGGTGAGTAAGTCTATCCCCAAAATGCCATCATTTTGAACACCAGCCAACAAAATGTCATGGAGAAACTCCTCTTTCCCAACGTTAACTTAACCATCACAATACAAATTTCTAGTCCGTCATTCAATATTCATCCGTCGTCCATTGAAGAATTTCTGCGCCAATAATCCAAATTGCAGCGATATGCAAGAAGTGGGGAAAATAGACGACGTCTGGCGGCTAAAAAGCAACCATATGAAATCTTCACTCGGCACCTCCCATATTCAGACCCGAGATTGCGGTGGATTCTTGGACATAGCCTTGGTATCTCAGTCGCGCTATTATTGCAGCTGTTCATGCGGGGAGTATAGAATATCCACACGGCCACTAGCACAGGTTTAAGTGGAATTAGATACTCTAGCTCGGGAGCTGTGATGACGGAGACCTAACTCATATAATAGCATTAGCACAGAATTAAAAGAATAAATCCTAGTATACATAAAACTAGGCTAGTTTCCTGCAAGAGAGAAGAGGTCAACAGTGTTCAATGATACCAGCAAGACATCATGATGTTCCAAAAATATGAAATCCGTATCGCTGATCGTTACTCTTAGTCCGTATGATTTTTTGTTGTAAAGTCGTTATCTAGAGTATGATGTATCTCAGTCACGCTTTGATTGTGATGATAAGGTTTGATATCAGCAGTGGTGGTGATCAAACTACCATTTACATTCAAGACTTGTGGGCTTGACGCAAAGCGTAGCTGATTGAAGTAATGAGTTCTCAATATAGTTGCATTTGAACCAGTATCGACTGACATTGCAACAGGGTTGTTCTCTACTGCAGCAGGAACAAAAGTTCTTTACCACCACTAAACATAGTTGTGATCCTTCTGATATTGGGCCTCTGTTTACTCGCCGAGTCTCAGCTCTTTGACCCGGCACCCCGTAGTTTCCTTAACTATTCCTTCAGCCAGAATTAATCTGTCAGTTATAACTGGAGTGATTGTTTTAAACAGGTTAATTATATCTTCACCATTCCATCTTCCATTCTGAGGCGACTTGTTATCCCCATTACCACCGGAGCTATATGGTTTCTTATGCTGCTTCTTTTAAGTTTGCATTTCTTTTACCACCCAACTTGAATTCTCCTGAAGATTCTAAGACCTAGTTCTTAAAACTTCCAAACTCATTCACTATGGATGGTGCATTTACACCTCGATTTGATGATTTTGACCCCCCCCCCCTACCAATCTTTCTGCGCTATCTCCGGAACGACAAAAAAATGAAGAGCTGAAACTCCTTGACTTTATAGTTTATCATATTGGTGTCATTTTGAGCCTATTTGAATAACCCCCTGAGCAGAGGATCATGGGTGAATTCAAGATGGCGGCCACGTGGGGTCCCAGAAAAGTGATGTTTTTGTCATATATCTTCAAAATTTCTGCTCTTCCGCCACGAAAAGCGGGCAAAATTATTTTATTTCACATCACATTAATATTTACTAATTTATCATGCAGTTTTTGCGGAGAAACTTCATAAATAAAAAATTCGGAAAATCCGACCGAAAAATCGCCCAAAAATATCGTTTTTGAAAATGACGTCACTGTGACGTCATCAAAGCGGCCATTTTGGATTTTTTTTCATTTTCTGGTAAATCTTGAACCAAGGGTATAGTGTGGTAAGTTTCAGCCCCCTAGCTCAAAATTCGAAATTCACTGTTTTTTGTAGTTCTGGTTAGGTTTTTGTTCGGCTTAGGGTTTTGTTAGGGTATGTTTGTGTGGGTGATCGTCGCCGGGTGACCATTAAGGTTAGTTGCGACGTTAAACTTCAAACAATCAATCAATCAATCAACCCTAGCTTAATGGATAAGAAAAATAATTAGGGGGAGGGGGGCATTTCGCTGCCTCCCAAACCAGGATACGTCCCAAAAAGCCCAGGCCAGATAGGGTTAACGATCTGCTAACTTTTGTGCTTCTAAGCGCACAGCTATGACTTCTGCATCTGACATAGATTTCACCTGAGCTTTCCGTAATCGAAGTCTCATGTCTACATCACGAATAGCATCAATGAAATGATCGATAGCCAGGATATCAATCAAATCAACTGGAGCATCTGGGTAGGCCTGCCGAGTCAGCTTCCTGATAGACTGGGCTAGCTGTGGAATAGATTCATCCCGACCTCTTGTTCTAGTTTGAAGCCATGCTCTGAATATTTCAGCTCTGTTAACGTAACGAAATCTAGAGTTCAAGGCTTTCATCAAACATACAAAATTTCTCCTCGGGACTAGCCCGCAATTCAATAAGAACGGCTCTAGGCAGCTTCCTCAATCTACCGGCAAGATATAAGGGCCTTGTTGGAATGTCACCCATTTATGTTAGCTAAGCTCTCAAAATGAATGAGGTATTCCTCGAAGTATTCATGACCATACCTGAGGTATAATTCTAGGCGTCCCGTTATATGGAAAACTTTCACAGGAATGATTCGTATCAATCTGTCCTATGCAATCACCAACCGAGTGACTGCTCCTTATTTCATCCCTATCTCAATTCCCAATTTTCATTCCACCACCAACATACGTATGACCGATTACATCATGTCCCGATCATGGACTAAAATCATACTGATTGTTCAGTTTCTTTCCAGCAACAGGTACCCTCCAAGGCGAATTCTGATCAGTTCCATGTTTTGGCTTCGTACATGTAGGCCAAAAACCTAACCAAAACTACAAAAACTTTGAATATTAGGCTCTACAGACACTGGTGATCACAATGGATCGTCAGAGAACCTAGTTTGTTTGGCATTTTAATCTACCTCCTGTGCCAGACATGATATGGTAAACCTTGCTGACATAAGCTGGAGAGCTGTTAAGTTTATTAACATAAATTAGTTTCAGTGTTAATATTCGACCCTTAACCATTTTAATATTCTATTCTATTCTTGCTTTTGGGTGCTCCTAGATGAAAGGAGGAACGTCCGGAACAACAACAACTTGCCTTCGCAAGGTAGATGTTTACTATTTGTTTTCGTATCACCCACAAGTTCTGTGCGGAACAGTGCTTGTGTCCAAAAAGTAAACATTTCCTTTCCAGTGCTACTTCTCTCGCCATCACGGATATAAGAATTTTGAAATGTTTATTGGTATGGCTATCCTGATTACATTTCTTTGGTCTCCAGTGGCTGTGAAGCCCTGGGCTTCCAGCTGGACATGTATTTAGGTCAACTTTCAATGAGTAAAATCACAAATTATCACTTGGTTAATGCCCAAGTTTTTTGTCCCCAGAATTTATTTTAAACTCAAATTTATGTGAAATGGAACATAACGTTGCTTTTTGACAGCATAGTTACAACTATTGATAACTATTGTTTTACACTGAAAAAGTAGAAATATTTTTGAAGTGGAACTTCTACATTCTTGCTAAATGGCACATCCATCTGGGAATTTTTTTCTAATTTAAGTAAAATGGTGTGTTCTGGTGCATTTTGACAGAATATTTAGACTGTAATGATGCCTCGAATGGGACTGAATTGTCCGTGTCATCTGTTGGTTTGTCCGTCTGTTTGTCGGAGCGTTCATCTTTCTTGCCATACCACATATACAGCTTATGATGGATCAGAAGCCCAATGAAAATGACCATCACCTGTTTATCAAGGTCAAATTCAGCGTTAGTAATAATATTTAAAAGAGTGAAGATAGGCTCTCCAAATTCATAATGCATGTGTGCAATTAGTGACTGTCTAGAAGCCTATCCCAGTTGACTAAACCTATTTTTAATGTTATATACTCTATATTATGATATAACATTAAATATACATTTCAAATCTAACACTGTCATCATCATCGTTGTGGCTGTGGTTGTCTTCCAGATCAATCTACCGCAGTTCGCGTGTGTTGCAATGGCCTCGTGCTACAACAGTAACTTGAAACCATGCCGTATCACCTGAGCTGGTGAAAAACCCATCATTTCCAAGCTCTGACATACCATGTCTCTGTCGGAATATGAATACCATGACACAATGATAGATAGTTCACACAGCTAGTGAAGGTTCCCGATTTATGTTGAATGTTGTTATTGCCTAAGTACTATTGGCGGCATTATACAACAAAACAATTCGCTGACTTCCAGTTTTAAAATTATCGTGAAAGGTATTTATTTTTGTTGTTTGGCATTTTTATTCACCGGCATTGTTCGAGATAAAATACAGCAACATAATTCATACAATCAGGAATGAAAAAGGGGTTGAAATCTTCATGTTCAAGCTTTCGTAGTGAAAAAAAAGTGGCAACTTGAAATTTTATTCTTATTCCGATATTCAAATTTTTAATGTCAGCGGGCCCGTGAAACACAAAATAAAGTTGATGTTGCCTCACACTGGGTTTCGCCCATTGGTAAAGAAATCCCTTTTCAGAGGCACTAATACCAGGGATGATTCCCGATTGCTCGTCCCCCAGATGTGTGTACCTCATCCTCTGTCCCATCGCAAAACAAATTGCCACACCTGGTAGAGGGTGTGCCCAAATTGGGGAGATCTAAAGCCCTCGGAGTATCAATTATGTGTTACTCATTTATTCTGGAGAAATGCTCTTCTCCCGTGTTTCACACGAGCTTTCATTATAACTTACTGGCAGTAGAAGTAAACAGTTCTCCTAATAAATATGTCCAAGTTGCTCCATGTGGGTTTAATTTATTCGTACTTTAGCACAATTAAAGTTAGCTTGAATGACCAGGACCTCCACCCTTAATTAGGAGCTAAAAACGGAATCCTGTTTGAGAAAACAGATCGGATTGTCCACTTTAGAACATGCACTGACAACAAGAAACCTGACCACTATTGTTGGCCAAGCGTTCTGTTTCTCTCTGACCTTAGTTCATGTCTAACATGCAAACATAAACATACACTGAAAACAATCATCTATCAATTCTAGAACTGATTATTATCAAATCCATAATGATTATCAAATACATTTATCCATAAAATATAGAGGAGTCCACATCTTCAAAACACATGTCATATTTTACATAGACGTGAATACCATGTTTGTTTCTCTTCGATACATCAAAACGATACCATGTTCGTTTACTTCATTATCTTCGATACATCGCAACCTCATAGATTCTGATAGGCTGTCATCCCTCAAGAAGCATCGATGAGATTCAGTCATTTTCACCCAACATAATATGTCATGGTATAACCCTATCCCACAGAACCAGTACTGTATATTTTTGAAGAATTATTGGCGAGACCATGGACCATTTTGACTCGACATAGGATGACATCTGGTCTCCTATGCATCCCAAGCCCATAGAGCCTGATGTGGTTACTTCCCTGAAGAAGATACATCGACGGGAACCTGGATTATTTTAATCCCAGAACACGTGATATGGTCTCTTCTATACACCCAAAACCCCATAGATCAATCCGGACCTATTTCTTAATAATAAATTATCATGAGTATTGATATATCAGAGCATGTTTACTGCACAAAAATATGGCATGGCAATAGAACCTGGTCTGCAGTTTTCCCCGAAGAAGTATCGAGGAGATTCTGGATCATTTTCTTCCGATGCACATAATACGTCATGGTCACTTTCATACAGCCCTGTCACACATAACTAATTAGCCTTAATGATGGGGCCACGGACCTTTTTCGTTATGTCATTTGATAATGAATATAATGATGAAAATTGTTTGGAATTCTGAGGGCACCTTTTCTCGAAAACTCCGTCTGGAATCACATTTTGCAATATCCGATTCGGCATAGTTCAGGGAATTATTTAGCCAAGTTGACATGGCTTCGTACGTTCCTACTACGCCATGATTCCTCTCATTGAACTTACATGTACACTCCGGGATCACACGTCTCCAGGAGTCGTTCGGCTCTATCCGGCAATAAATCAACCCCTCCCAACTCTCTGTCTATTGTTTTTATCGAGTTCGGCAATCAGTTTGATTGCCGTGAAGAGCTCGTCCGTCTGCAATCAATCTTCAAACATCAACGGTCGTTTGAATTCCTTGTCTCGGCCGCCATGTTGTTAGCGTGCCGATCACGTGACCCGTATGAATAACATGGCGGCAGAGACAAGGAATTCAAACGACCGTTGATGTTTGAAGATTGATTGCAGACAGACGAGCTCTTCACGGCAATCAAACTGATTGCCGAACTCGATAAAAACAATAGACAGAGAGTTGGGAGGGGTTGATTTATTGCCGGATAGAGCCGAACGACTCCTGGAGCCGTGTGATCCCGGAGTGTACATGTAAGTTCAATGAGAGGAATCATGGCGTAGTAGGAACGTACGAAGCCATGTCAACTTGGCTAGGAATTATTGGGAAGCAGCCGAACGTATCTCACTAATGAAACACCACTTCTGTTAAATGTTTGTTTGTGAATTGAAGCCACACCTCCAAAGTTGCAGGTTCATGATTGAGGATACAAGTTTTACTTTAAAAAAGAAATGGTGTGCTTGTTCAGATTCGCTCTTTCTTCTGTCCGGAGGATGACCGGATTTACGCTCCCTTTTACGGACATCATTTCCGGTCACCTCACTTCAATCAAGGGTCAAGGGCCAATGGTCAAAGCATGTATGTGTGATTGACCACTCGACAATGCGTTAAGGCGTCATGGCGTAAGGCTAGGACAATAGGGTGCTAACGCACGGAGAAGAGGGTTGAGGCGTAATGACCGATGTTGACGGGTGTCCCTGCATTTCGAAGAATTAGTCATTTCAACGGGATATCAAGTGATTCTTTAGATCAATCAGTGCTTCTGAGCTACTTCACTAGGGCGTTGAAACATTAAGCAAGGCTTTGACAGGCGTTACTCTGTTAGATTCATAAAAGCATGCATATCCCCAAGTCAACTTTATCCACTGATTCCGGAGGAAGTGACCGCTGATAGTTTGGCAGACGCAGCCTGAGTGAAGAAGAATCCACAAGTGGGGTGAGGCTATTAATAATCATGCTGGAGCAATCGAAGACGTCGAACAGGATAACTTTTAAGGGGTACATCCAAATGCTCCCACACATAACGAAAACAAACAGTCATGGCTATCTACGACATTATAGCCTGCTGCCGCTTGAAATGAAAGGCGACCCCACACATAGCTCCATCATGAAGACCAAGCGTCACCAACAGAGGCATTGTAAATGCAGTTGAAAAGCGCAAACAGCTGTTCCAGGACATGTTGTCGCTACAGTATCCTTGCCTGCTTGCAGATGCTTAGGCATACCGGTATGTCTAACGGACAAGCCTGATCATGGCCAAAGATGGACACACCACAAATCGCGGATTCTGGACACGAGCAGCCGACGATGACTCTGATACATGGGCAATAACATGGATACATGAATTGTAAACACACCAAAGCTCAGGGCCATCACCACCACCACCACCACAAACTTAACTCACACCTCCACACACACCACACAACTCCACACACAACTCCAGCCCACCATCCCACAGCATATGTGCAGGTAACTCTACCAGATACCCAGACGCAACATGGC